>APFE030912468.1:151266-164437 GCA_000404065.3 Pinus taeda | reverse complement strand
AGCACATCATTCCTCCATTCCTTCGCCTGCACCAAGTGTTCAATGTGGACCGTCGTCGACCATGCTTCCCACCATTACTGGACACATCAAAGATTGCAGGACAAGTTCAGCAGATGGAGTAACTCAACGCAATGGGGACCATTGCTTCCTAAGGGGGGAGGAATGATCCAGGTGGATGTTGGTGGCCACCCACCTATCCCATTTGGACCCCCACAATTGTCTCTTTCATCTTTTTTCAGTTTCCTAAATTGTAGCACAACTTACTATTTTTAGCAGTTTTTCGGGTCCTGAACTTCCGGAGCTGTTTTGAGGCCCTAAACGACGTTTTTTGGGGAATCATGGGGGCAACATGGGTCCATGGACCGATGTTGCCCTTTCCAAAGTGGTATTTCTCGGATAGATCTTTCTAACGAGCTATCATACGCGTCAAACGGAGATCGTATGCCAAAGTTACGACCCCGGGAAATTGATGTACCAATTTACCCAAAACGGGGCCCACAATTTGGCGTTTCATCTTCTAGGGGTCGGTTTTGGAATGTGAAGGGTTTTCCATTGTTTCTCAATAATAAATAGGCCATCGAGCCTCATTGTAACACAAGTTCGGAACAGTTCAGAGACATGTAGCGCACATCTCTTCTCAGAGATAAGCTACCATAGTCCTAGCTGGTTTATTTCCAATTCTGGTTGTAAGCATATTTCGGTATTTTCCATTAATAAAATGAAGTGTTATTTCCGCTGCATCTCTTTATTTATGGTTATCGCATCTCTGTATTTATGGTTATCTCTGTAATCTATTGCGTTCCTATTTAAATCCGGATCATTTTGGGCCTAGTGATCCCTTGATTGGTTTTGGCGAGATTTCGGTAAAGCCTGATAGTGTATGTTTCTTTGTTTGGGCCTAGGAATCCCTTGACCTATAATGGCAGGATACACAGGAAAGCTTGGTTGTGTAGATGAGAGTTTCTGGCCTAGAAATCCCTTGACCGATAATGGTGGGATATGTGGTAAAGCCTAAGGAAGCCTTGGTTGTTTTGTTGTGAGGCCCACATTCATGCTTAGAATATGGCACAAGGGTGATTGAATGAAAGAAAGATTTTGTTCAACCCAATCTATGGTCAGGTGGTACGTGGAAGTCCCTGACTTGGTTGGCTTTTGCATATGTTAATAAGAGCTCTTTTTCCCTTGTATTTCATTAGTATTTATACTTGTTATTATGTCTCTTGGATGGTTGTTCTATCATTGTTATTATTTTGGTTATATGCTAGTTACAAGCATGGTTTATGACACACTTTAGTTATGGCTCTTGTTATCCTCCACAATGTCCCAAGGCTGAGAAAGGAGATCAACGAAGGTAACCTCAAACAACTTAGGGTTCAACAGTTAGCCATACTAAACCAGAGAGGGCACTCTCTATGAGCTCACAACCAATGATGACTGGGGTGGGAAAAGATGTTAAGCTAGTTATTACAACACTAGGGTTTTGCAGATTTAGGGGTTGTTGGATCAGAGTTACAAATCAAGGAACTAGGTCAGGTCTTCAAAGATTCAGTTGCATCATATATAAAGGAGCAAGGTATGCATGCTTTTGTGATAGCTTATGAGTTGGTCGATGTAGTGTAGGGTTGAATAGGTAAGAAAATTAAGATGAGCATGTGAACCATGAATTCAATTATCAGAAGACTGAGCACATAAAATGAGACTCCTAAGAAATCAAAGCTTAATTACAATAAGTATGTTTAATACCTCTTAGGAAAATCATTGAAAAGTATAGATATGGAAAGGAAACTAATTTGTCATTCATATAAATGTTTAACAGGAGAAAAACAATACCTCAAACTCACACCACAAGAATTCCTGAATAATAGCTGCAACTTGACCTTTGATTTCCTGTAAAAATATGATGAAGTGCAAGCTACAAGATTTCCACTCTCTGATGTCCAACCCTAAATTTGATTGAAAAATAGATACATATAGACCAAAAAATAACTTCCCCACTCTCAGGGGTCTAATCCCTCAGTAGAGGAACAACTTACATGAATTTCTCAACAAAAACCTAATGACTAGGAAGGTTGGAACAAACCCTCCATTTAGACTTTGACTGAACCATTTCACATAAATGAGGCCTAAAATTACATCAAAATCACTCTAACAAGCTCATTTACCTTCTATTACATCAATTAAACTCACAACATGAGGAATTACATCAGAAAATCCAAGTTTGACTGAAGAAAAACTCGACATTTGGACAAACAGGCAAAAGTGAAGTGCCAACTTTGAGGAGGTTTTTGAAGACCTTCCACTGCCCCAAATCCATCTCTGAATATACCAATGGAAATCTTGGGATATCTAGTTGTCATTAGACACCACAAGAAAGCAAAATGGACACCCCAAGGCCAAGAAAAACTCATTCTCCCATAACTACTCTAAAAGTGCAGCACCTAGTCCAGTAAGGTGGCAAAAAGTGGTTTTTTGACCTGTTTTTGGGCATTTTCTTCAAACATGTTTGCTGACAAGGCACCAAAAGTGGATGGTTGGCATGTATAGGTCATTATCTATCCATGCATATAAACTTTTTGGCATTTGGAGGTCCGAGGAAAAAGCGTAGCGCCAAGGCGCTGCGCTTTTGGCTGAACTGTTCTTCTTGTTTATACCAAAAGTCACAAAAACTTAAAATTGTTCAAAATTGATTCAAAATTGCTTCATTTTTGGTCAATGAAGCTCTGAAAGGAAATGTCAAGCAAGGAGGGAGGCATCAACTAGCAAGTCAAGTTTATCTTTCTCTTTTTGCCTCCTTAGGGTTTGCCTTTACTTCTTTTTCAATTGTTTCTAGTACAGTAGTGCATGGCCATATGCCTTTGAAGTTTAGTGGTTGTGTTGGCCCTCTTAAGGAGCTTTTCCAAGTGGAAATTGACTTTATCAAGCCAATTTTCCTTATTTTCCTCAAAATCTTCTTCAATGGACTTGTTAATGTTTTGCTGCCTCGGTGGAGAGGATGTTTAAGTGATTTTCTCTTCTTTCCTCTTGTCTTAGGCATTCTAGGCTTGAGCTAAAAACTAGTGGCTTCAATCTCATCCAAGTTTATGACCGTTTTACCTTTGGCATCATCCTTCTCCAAATCTGCTTTAGATTTATCAAGCAAAAGTTGCTTGAATTTGAGTTGTTTGTTTTCTTGCTGAAGGAAAGAAATAAAAAAAATCTGCCTTGGACAACCTACTCTTCAACTCTCTAATCTCAATCTATTTCTCTTGCATGATCTGCTATGAATATTTGACCTCCTCATGCACTTCTAAATCTTCCATATCAATGTTAAGATGAATATGTGCTTCTTCATCCAATGGTGTCTCGTGCCGCTGTGATGATGTAGGATTGACCCTTTCAACAATGTCTGGAGCAAACACAAGCCTTTCCTCTCTTGTGTAGGTCTTGGTCACTTCTACCCTGGGAGTTCTTGGGATAGGTTTGCTTGTGGAAGCCACCTCTCATTGTGCTGGAGAAGACAAAGGAGTAGAGTGACTACTTGACTGAGTTGGAGAAGGCAATAAAGATGTTGAATAGATGAAACCATCCCAAGACAAATTGATTTGTGCCAACTGATGGAAAACTAGGATCTTCACCAAGCCATGATGAAACAAACTGGCACGATGATATTCTCCCAACCTATGCACCTTCTCTGCCATCTTAACCATACTTTTGTAAAGGTAATGAGGTAGGTTGAGATTTTACATTGATGAAATGCATCAAAAGCCTCACATGGTATTGATACAATCTTGAGAATCTATCCTCACATGTAAAATAATTCATGATTATTTTCATGAGAGGGGCATACTTCTCCAACAGATGTCCGGAGCAAATTTATATGGAGGTTTCAGATATATCTTGTAATTCCCAAGGTCGAGGTCTCCCTTCTTGAACCAAAGTTCTCCAGTGTTTGGGATCACTGTAACTGTAGCAATGGTCTATGTTGAAAGAGTGAACACCACTCCATCAATGGTCACCTTATCTCTCCTCAAACTAGTGGCAAAAGTGTTGGTGAGTTTGTCATTAAAACCAAGGTCTTCAATCCTTTGGCAAAAGGCAAGGTAACCAACACCCTGGAAGGATTTCTTGAGAAAAGGAGAAGCCATGATGTCATGTGCTGAAGTTGGCTCATAATTGTTGATTAGACCTCCCTTATGCCTCCTTTGGTTAGTAGTCTCAGAATCCATAGCAAACCCTAGCTCAATGGGAGGGGAAATTAGGGTTTGGTGTAGGGAAAAACAAGGGATTTGGGAAATTTTTGAAATTGAGGGAGATGAAGGGGTTAGGGGGTCTCTAAATTATTAGGAAAATTTGGGGATATAGGGATGGGTGTTGGGAAGTGGGGGAAAGTGAAATTTCAGGGAATAAATGAGGGGAAGGGGTTCAAAAAGAGAAAACACAATCCTAGCCTAGGAAAGTATAGTCTAGGTTAAGGTTTGTGGAAAAATAGTGTAAATGAGGGATAAGAGTGAGGAAATGTGTCTATGGAGGTATATAGAAAGTGGGGGAGGTGAGTGAGCTCGGATTGTGAGGGTTCTTCTAAAAAATACAACCAAAGAGACTATGAAAGCATGAAAACCCTAGGAGAGGGAAACCTGATCTTCAAGCATAAGTTGGAGTAACAACAAGCAAGAAGATGCCTCACTTACTTGCAAATGATAGCTTAGAACCTGCTTGTTGATGTAGAAACCATTGGAATGAAGTTTTTCCCCCTTGAAGAAAACACAACACCTCTGGCAAAAGCGCATCGCAACAAATGATGAGGCACTTTAGGAGCACAAAATTGATGTTTTGAGGGTGCATGATCTCTTTGAAGGTGAAGAGATTTTTTTTTTTGCAAGTGAAATGAGAAAATGAGAAGCTCTTTTGTAGCTTTGGAAATCAATTTTCTCCTTTGATGGTGTAGTGGCCCCACCATGTCCTTTCACATTTTATTTTGAAACTATAACCTTAGAACTTTTTAGGATATATTACATCATAATAGAGATATAAAATCACTTTAGAACCTTTATTGAATAGTTTTCTCTGTCACTACTCCTTCAAATGATGATTTTAGTGGTGAAATGATTTATTTTCATGCTTTTGACCTTATCACCCAACGATGATACTACATGAATGAATGAGCTGAGTGATGACATTGATGACTATGACACCATTTGAACAAGGGATGACCTGACCATGCTCATATCCATTGATCATAAAGGTGAAAGGAGTAGTGATGATCTACCTAACCTAACGAGTGACCAAATTTTTATTGAAAACTATTTGAAACCATAAAAAATTGCAGTAGGACCCTATCAAAAACTTTGTAAGAGCATATTTGATCACTAGTGACTGATAGACATTAATAACTCTCATCGCGTCTTGATTAGTAAATGAATGGTTAATGAATGCATGACCTATTATATGACATTGCAATTATCGAGAGAAGGCATCTGACCTTCTTAACGATTCTCAAATAAGTCTGAGACCCCTATGTTCAGATATGTAATTATGACTTGTAGATTTCATGTTTATGATGTGTTTGATGAAATGTCTGTCATGGTTAGGATGGGTCAGGTTAAGTCTTCGAACAAGTTTTAAATTAAAGCCTTTGTCTTTGTGTCATTTATCATTTCCGAGAGTTTCATCGAGTTTTGGGCATAGGTCTAGATCCTAGCCTTGAAGGAGTGGCTTAGATCTCGGGGTCGCTGGCACAAAATTGAGTAATTTAGTCCAAAGTCGCTAGGAAGCAGGCTCATGGTAGTGATGGGAGGGTTACAGTCACTGGCTTGCCTAGTCATGGGAGCGACTAAGAGTCCAAATCATTAAAAAGTCAAGTCAACTTGGGGTTGGACACCTGAAGTGGTTTTTTTGTTCCTGGGGTTCCTATAGTCCCTGAGGGTGGTCAGTAAAGTTTTGGCTGGATGATTCCACTTCCTTAACTGTACCTAGGAGGTTGAGTCATATCATAGTAACTCTTCGTCACATATTTACCCCTGTGGACCAGTGAACTTGGGTAAGTGTGGGAGGAGGCTGTTACATTAACACCCTCTTATTCGCCCTCAATTCTCAATATTCCATACCAAGATGAGGTTAGAGAGGTCTTCTGACAACTCGAAAATACACTAATTATCGAGCTGCACAAGGACCTTCTAGTCTTCGATGTGCCAATGAAGGAATCATACAAGGCTTCAATATGATCAAACAACAAGACCCAGATAGTCACAAAAATCCAAGAGAAAAGGCTTCCTCTAAAAGAAAGAACATATAGCCTATTAAAATCCATATAACCTAAAAATACTCTAAGCTCAATGCCCTCAAGTGCTAGAAAATCCAATGAGTAAGCTTTCCTTCCACCATAAATACAAGTTGCCTTCTTGGAACAATAGTTGATTCAAAGTCATGTCTAATTGAGATAGAATAATAGAGAAGCACCTAAATTGTGACAAAGAAACACCTACAAAGCATCCATAAAAAGAAATGACCTTAACAAATACAAATTCCTTGATTTAGATGACAAGGGAGAAGGTCAACCAATGTTATGGAAAACCAATCCAAGTAAAAACACCACCAAAGAGCAAACATATTTAGCTAGATTCCCTTGCCCTCTTAATAGCTAGAGCCTCTTTCGTTGCATTGTAGACTAATAAGCCATAATCCCACGACGACAAATGAAAATAGCTTGCCAAGATTCATAATCACGTGGAGGCATAAGTTTGGATGTGTGACAAAGATACTCAAGGCTCTTCTCATAACTCCCCCTACTACATGGTAAGGTTACCATGCGTTGAGCTATGTGATGCCTTAAAGTCCTGTTATGTTGGTTGGGCCTTATGTTGAAATGTTTATGGAATGCAAAGATTACACTTGTTTCAATTGATGCTAATGATCCCCTCTTTTGAAAGGGTGGTTTGATTAATGAATTCACTCACATTTCCGTTGTTCTCCTAGAGGATTTGAAATAATTTGATACCATTAAAATAAATCAATTCTTCTTATGCTTATTATAGTACCAGAGCTAGTATATGATCGACATCAATGGTATTCATGACCAATTTGCCAATGATGGTCTTTAAATCATCCACTATTATTAGTGGTTGGATATTAAATTCAATGGTTTATCATAATTCTTACGTTAAAGCACATGATTTTGATAAATTATTAGGAACAATGCCTAAGCCCCAAGCCCTAAGCAAACAACAATTCTATTGTTCCTCCAACACTCATAATATCTCCTTTTTGCACTTGCCACCCCATCCATTTGTATGATTTATTTATATATTTTTAACAATAAATTGATTATAAAATAAAAGCTATGATTAAAGTCAAGGAGAAGTACAATAGAAGAGGCAACCAATGCCCATGAGGGGAGAATAAATAGAATATTCTTCTCCTTACTAAACCAACAAATTTATCATTTTGACCCGAATAAGTGCCTATGAAATGTCTTGACAATGCTTATGCCCATCTATTATTAGTTGCCCCAAATTTTTTATGTGTTAAGATTGTCCCCTGTGTTTACCTATTAATTATTGGCATGTAAAATGTAAAGCCTTTGCATCAATTCAAACTTTCTTGTAGGAATTCTAATTCTAAAAAACCATGAGCAAACTTATTGTTGCTTAGAATTGTATTTTAAATCACATCCCTACTAATAATTGTAAAATCCCCTCATACTAATAAATTTAATATACCAGTAAAAGACCTTGGAGCAAAACATTGAATATTTGTCACATATGCCAGATATATGTATAACTATTAAAAAATCAATATTTTTCTCATTAATTTAGTTGTATATATTATCATAAAATCTACTCCATTATCATTACTCTTAATGATAATACTCTTAATGATAATGATAATAGAAGAGGAGAAAAAGAAAGGAAAAAATGACCAGTTTCCTTGTAGACTCTTCCTTCCACTAAAATCTTCCCACGTGAGCTTGTGACTCATTATACTATCAATTTCCCCACGGAACGGCCAAACATTTTGGCGCGGGCGCATCATAATATTTTCAAAACATAACCTGGCAAAGAAATGAGGATAGGGCGAAGAATTTTTGAAGATATCCTAACAACAAACAAACCAGCAGGAAAGCGTTTCAGGAGAGGGAGAGTCACACGTCTGGGTCCCGATCCACGCCTCTGCGAGGATTAAACAAAATTTACACTGAATCTCCCACTTCTCCTGCAAAGAATCGCTAAAAGTAAACACACAAGACATGCGATTAATTAACAGCGGAGAGAATGGTCGGTGAAATCAGAGATACTGGAAATGCGGCCAAGGTCATCTGTGCAATCTGCTATGAAGATGTCAAGCCCGTTATTGAGGATCTCCAGTCCGTGTCCCTCTGCGGCCACGTATTTCACGAGCTATGGTATTTTTTTGCAGCACAATGTGTTTTAAGTTCCCCAATAAGTGGGGTTTGAGCTTGAACTTGGAAGAATATTTATCAATTTAAGTGTTTTCTGTAGCTTGCAACAATGGCTAGAATACTGTCCGCCAAATAAGAAGGCTACTTGCCCTGTATGCAAACACCAGTGTTCGAACAAAGACATTCACAGGCTCTACTTCCAGTCCGTTTCAGAGTCGACTCAGCAAACATACTCACAGCGTCCACGCAGCCCTGATTTTGAAGACGTTGAGGTGCTTTAATTGTCACATTGTTAAATTTGTTAAAGTCAGTGTATTAATGCTAATTATTTTTTGCCTTTGATAATGCTTCTTGTTGTTTACTGTGATATTAAGGTGGCTCTTTTCTTCCTATTCCAGTAGGCTAACTTTTATTTTTTATATTCCAAGGTGCTACGGGCAAATGTGAAAAGACTGGAGGGGCAGCTCACGGTTGTTACTGGTGCCTTGGAGTCTCATCAACAACACATTAAAGAAATAAGTGAGGAGGTAAATTTTTTGAGTGAAATATGCCATTGTCAATTTACTAGCCAATATTTGCTATTTTTATGGATTTAAGCTTTCTTTGGAGAGTATTCGAGGTTTTTTTTTGTTGGTCCAACATCATCTTGAATCTATAAAAATGCATACCTTTTTGACTATTTGTCAATATTTCAAGAAATTTGATGAAAGCGTAAATGGGACCCCATAAACTCTTTTAAAATGCACGAGAATCGCTACTTCATCAAGACACTAAAAATTGCAACATGCAATCAAAACCTGAACGCAAGAAATCGAAGAGATTTATGTCAAAAATTACTAAATCACATTAAGGCTCCCAGGAAGTCTATATGCCTTTAGCGAATCTAATTCTCTATTTTTGGTGATTTCTGATTTTAGACTTTCCCTTTTTTATCCGAGGCCCTCTTCTACTTTTGCTATTTGAAGGATAGTAAAATATAACTTTTTTCCTTAACAATTTATATTACTAAAAAATCTGCGGTGTGAGCACACAGCTGAGTATATTGGAGAGAACGATACAAGGAATGTCTGCTTTTAGAGATTTTGAAAAAAAGGCATCAAAAACAAAACAATCCTGCTCCCGTGATCTCTGATTTTATTCTTTCCCTTCTTAATGAAGGCCCTTTTCTACTTTTGCTATGTGAAGGATTGTTAAATCTAGCTTTTTTTTCTTAACAATATTAATAAAAATTATGCGGTGTGAGCACACAACTGAGTATATTGAAGAGAACGATACAAGGAATGTCTGCTTTTAGAGATTTTGAAAAAAAAGACATCAAAACAAACAAAACAATCCTGCTCTCATCAAAATGATAAAGGGAGATATCCAACAATAAACCTTCTATAACTTGATCTTATTACTTCCTGAGTACAAGAGTGTATTTTTACAAATTGCTGGCATAAAATCATGAAAAAAAAATGTCTAAGATTGGAGCGGAACTGACCCTTCACCAGATCTAAGGGAGTCAAGAGATTGTGGGTACCAAATTTTGCAGATCTCTTACTGCGATATTTTCTGCCTCTTATTAACCAAAGGGAGGAACATGGATATTTTATTTCAAACATTTGCAAAAAGGAGAAGTAGAGGGATGATAATTGATTGCTCTCCTCCTCTTTCTCCTTTTCAGCATCTGAATCCTCTTTTTCCAAAATAGGGTCCTTTTCTTGTGAAGATTCAAGATTTTTCCCAATTGGGATTTCATCCTCATTACTAGGAGTGCTGTTGTCTGTTTGCACTTGATCCAATGTTGACAGGTTAAATTCGGGGATTGGATGGGGTCTAAGTTGATTTTTTGAGTTCTTTTTTTTTGTTAAAACTGGCAACTAGGGCCAAACTCCATGTGGGTCATCTTATTTATGGCAAGTTGCAACTGATATTTTTCTTGGATTTCTCTCATTGAGAGGTGTAGGATTGATTTAAAGATCATCTGATTCTGACATGTATTCATGGAGATATGAATTTATTTGTGTTATGGGACAATTCGTCAAGGTCGGCCAGTGACCAAATTGCCCCCACATGTGCTCAATGTTTTAGTATAAAAAGAGGTGGCTTGCTAGTCATTTGCACGCACTCTTCTTGTGATCTCTTCCTCTCCACTTGTCTTTGGGTTTTGGTGGGAGGAGAGATCCTAAGAGATACATTGCCCTAAAGAAGAGCTGTCCTAGATGTTGCCATGGGGAAGAAGTATCTACGCAACTCCTAGAAGATGATGCCCTAGCTCTACGTGCCCTAGATCTAGGACATAGTCATGTTGGACACAGTCATGTGGAGAAGACATGCCCTAGATCTAGGACATTGTCATAATGAAGCTGCCCTCTACGCTGTCATGGATCTAGGACGTGGTCATGTTGAAGCTGCCCTAAACACAGTCAAGGTGGAGACCTAAACGCAACCCTAAACATAGTCGAGGTGGAGACCTAAACGCAGACCTAAACGTAGTCATGGTGAAGACTTTATTGGTGTCCACGCTGCCTTATCTAGGCCCTAAAAGAGATCCCTCATATTCTATTTGAGGAGGGTTTTCATGTGCCCTATCTACTGTCTCAAAGTCTGCCCTAGCCGCAGTAAGAAAGTGTCTTATTTGGCCGCTGTCCCAGCCCTAGACACAGTTCCCTAATCCGCATTTAAGAGGGACACCTTCATGCAGGTAAAGGAATTCTAACACAACATTTTGATGTGCCTTGACTTGTAGTTATGATGCAATATAGAAGGGCTGATAAGCAGTACTATAAAAGGGACCCTAACGCAATTTGGAAGGACTTATATTTGCTGTTCCTAGCCACAACAAAGTAGCCTATGTGAAGGGTCTATTCCTTCTTAGCAGGCCGAGCATTGAATCAACCTGCTGGGGTACCATTGTGCTTCAAGAAAATTGTGTGTTAGGTCGTAGGCCATAACACCACAATTATATATCTCTTATGGGCATTTGAGGGCTCAGATGATCATGATCTAAGGAGCTGTCAATAGACAGACAAAATGATAGATGCAACATGCTGAATATAGCACAGGTATGTTGGGAGTGTAAACGGCAGCAACATTATATTGTAGCAGCATGAGTGCAACTAGTAGGATGCAGTAGTATGATGATAAATGCTGCAGAATGATGGGCATAGTGATGAAGTGTAGTGTTGACTACTGGAGTAGCACCTGATGATTTTGTGAAGACTCCATGCCCAAGGATGATCCAGAGGACACTTGTACCATCAGATGTCATCAGTCAACAGAGTTTTTTTTACTCTACCTCTATCTTCTCATCATTTTTCTTCTTTGTACCCAGATTCCACACCCTGCGGGGAATTGTAATAAGTGATGCTAGTATGAGGATTTTCTTGAATTTGTAACAGGTCTAGGATGTGGGACTCGATCAGCAAACGAGTACACCTTGGAGTGTTTTTTTTATCCGGTTAATTATCCCTTCTTTTTCAGAGGCGGATAATTCTCTGGATTTTTTTCACTCATTTTTACCCCAAAGCCGAGGTGACGGTTTGAAGATTGAGCCCCTGACACATCTTAGTGTCTAGAGTCGATGTATATTACCATACTAGATCACACAAAAAGTTTCGTGGAATTTGGCTAAGTCTAAGTAGGATTTTTTAATAGTTAAAAATTTCCCGCAAAACGGAATTTTTTTAATTATTTTTTATGTAAAGGCATAAATAAGTGGCCTTAGGAAATGTCTGGGGCGTATGACCACTCGAAATTCATCCTCAGAGGCCCAGCATTCTCCTACAACCCACTTGGGGGTCAAAAAATGACTCAGAGTCCCTCAAAAGGCGTTTTTTCAAGTGACGATGGCAAAAAATGAAGAAAAAATTCAAAAAAATGAATAATTGGAAAAATTTATAAATTTTCCCAAAGTCAAAATAAGTCAAATTTTGACATGGAAATTAAGCAGAGAATCAAGGGTGATGTGGCAAGCAATGTGGGGCCCACCACATAAAGTTTCAGGCTCAAAGTCAACAGAAAGTCAAAGTGCCAAGCAAGTCAAAGTTCCACGTTGAAGTTGAGTTCATACGTATTTCTAAAGGTCATTTTGGTTTTAATTTAAATCAAATTTTATATTAAAAATTAGTGAGTGGCATGTGGGACCCACCTCAGCCCACATGATATGCCCAGCAAAGTCCGTACGGGAGATCAAATAACTCAGCCAAACAGCATGTTACGTTGGCCAAGTCAAAAGGATTCCACGTGAGCAGCCATTGCAGCAGTCAACGCAGCATATATGGGCAGCAACAGGCATTACGTGGACATCATATCTCACGCAGCAATCAAAAGGTATTAACGCAGTTTAAAAGGGAGCCATACACAGAATTTACGTTGGCAGCATGGTATACGTATCAGCATATTTAAACAGCAGTTACGTGGATATTAGAGCAAGCACGTGGGCCCAGTCAAAGGTTCCACGCAGGTCAGCAATAAACAGCAGTTTGCATTACGTGGGCCAGCATAGCTACGTGGGCTGTCAACTATAGTTAACACTCAGCCAATCAGCACGTTATATGCCAAGTTTAAACAGCAGTTTAACGTTGATATCTCAGGCAGTTAGAACAGCAGTTAACACATGTTCATCTACAGCAATCAACGTTGGCAGCTCAGCAAGTTAATCAGCAGTTCAAAGGCAGCCACATGTTTATCCTACAGAAGTTATCTTCACACATGGACAGTCATATCAGCCAATTGTCATTTCATTTTTTCATTGGGATCTTCACCATTGTGCCACTTGTCATTGGAATTTTCCTTGGGATCATCTCCCATTTT
>APFE030912468.1:87719-138221 GCA_000404065.3 Pinus taeda | reverse complement strand
ATATATAGAAAGGAGGTCTTTTCATTTGTATCATCGGAGAATTGTTCATTTATGTAATGTAAAGGAGGTTGCCCCCTCGAAGAGGCTGAATTCTAAGGCGTGGATCTCTCTTTTCTATCTTTTTGTGAGCTGGTTTCATAACATACATACTGAGGTTTTGGGATATTGTCGAGGTTGATCCTAGGCTAATGTGCTATGGTAAGGTTAAACAACTCCTTGTATGCATGAACACTTTCCATATGTAACCTTATGTTTGTTTGAATATTGAGATCACTAGCTCATTTTTCTGCATTCAACCTCCAGGACATCATTATGGGTTATGATTTAAATTAATGCTCTCATGTAGGAAACAATACTCCCTCATGATTTAAATGTCTATGGAAGTTGGAGAAAATCTGCTATGGTTGTTGTAGTGTGTCTCTATGTGTGATGTCTCATTCAAACTCACTCTAAAATTGTGGTGTGAACAATCAACGAAGTACCCTAATGCCAAAGTTTAATATTAGGATCTGAAGGAATACATCACCAGTTTATTTTTTGGGTTTGTTGTGATACTTTGGCTTCATTACCGAGTCAATTTATGTGCCATTCCGCTCACCCCTCCCCCCCGCCCCCACCACCAAATTTTTCATAATTTCAAATACACGCATAAGAGGACAATGAATTTTGGGTTATAATATATGTGACGCATTATAGGGTTTAGCTTATGTCCTTTGATCATGAGATGGTTTGTTATTGGTACATCCTTTATTGTGTGATTTTTGTTGGATTGATGCAGATATTTTCACATCATAAACATGTTAATTAAGTAGATAAGTCATGTAATTCTTCATAATCCATAACTAGTGCTTAAATTTTGGAGCTAGGGTTAGTATTTGATATCTCTATTTTTTATTTGTATATTAGTTTGATCCACTGCTTTGAATTAGCTCAGATCATAATGAAATATGTGTCTTTCAAACATTCTAAAATTACTCCCTGTTGGTGTAATTGAGAAATCATGTGAGGGATATTTCATGATTATAACCACTGCTGGTATATTTGTTTGCAATTTATTTTGTATCCAAAGTTGATTCATTGTGGTTAATTCAAGGACATATCTAGTTTCTTGTAGGAAGTTTACTGTGGGAGAAGGAAATTTAATTGTTCAGTTCCTTTTCTAAATAAGGAAGTTTGTTTAGTCCTCCTTTCAAGGAGGGGAGGCTGCATAATAGCTATTGTTTTCATTTGATTTGGTGATATTTTAGACACATTAAAAATGCATATTTTTTGTTTTTGATGAATTGTTATGCATTATTGTGGAAAGAGTATTTGGTTCAATGTTTCCAACTAGATTTCATAGATACGGTTGTTTCCCATTCCAATTGATCTCATTTCTAGTGATGACAACATGTTTCCTCGTGTCATGGAAAGACATATCTGAACTTCAAAACCTATGTATCAGTCCTACCTCAAGTAGTTTTGGTATCTGCATACAAACTACTAAGAATCACAATAAGAAACGTTCAATATAAGGAATAATATAGATTGTTAGTTTTCTTTTTCTTTTTCAATCCTTAATCTTATCAATTCTGCCCATTCCTGTCCATCAAAGTTGCACAAGTTTTGATCCTTAAAACAAATTTTCATTCGCATGCAATATTATGAACAGAAAAATGTGTGGAAATGTAAAAAATTTGAATTCTAGATAAGGCAAGTATAAGTTCTAACCGACCATAGTTTTGAACTGCAGCTCCTGAAACTGCATGCCCATAAATAATTTCCTCACCCGAACCTTTGATCTCAAACCAATGGCTGCCCTAAAAATTCCTTATTGCAATCACCATAGCCAATTCCACCTAGCCTATCAACCACATTTTTCTACTTATGGATACTTATTTTTGAATTGGGAAATATTTTCCACCACTTAACAAAATCATGGAGCATTCCATGCTATTCCTTATTTATTTATTAATGTTGTGATTTAAGGTGAGTGACTTTGCCTCAATCTCCTAAAGCTTAACTGGCTACTACTGAGTTTGTATGTTTTGGATCATTTTAATTTCCTTTAGTAACCATTTTCCCTTATAAATATCATAGAATTTTGCACCCAACTTGAATAAATTTCCATTGAGGATTGAAAATATCCTCCTACATGTTATCCTTGATAAGAGTGTCCGGCTGCCTTTCCTAAATCTATCAGTAAGGATTGTATATTGAATGTTAACAATTATAATTGCATGATGATAATTATGACTAATGTTCATATATGCTCCTGAAACTGAAAGTAAGCTCATGTCAATGTGTTTTAACTGTGATATATAATTGATAACAATCCTATTGACGTGTGGACAAATACAGGGTAACATGTTGGGTCCAATTGGAAAGATGACCATTGGTATGTATATTTTTTCTTTCTATTTTTCACTAATGAACTAATAACTAGATATGTGTGGCAACACATGGGAATAATAGAATACTTGAAGGCTCGACATAAAGAATTGGAAACTAAGCTTAGGATCAGCAAGGCATAGATACAAGAAATTTCCAATCAATAACAAGAATAGAAAAATTGGAACTATGAAATGCAGGAAAAATTCCAGGAATTGACATTCTAGGTTCAACCCTTAGAGAAGGGAAATGGTGATGGAAGAAAAAGGCCTCGTGAGATTGAAAAGGAAAGAAAACCTAACTGTTGTTAGTCTGGTGGGGAAGAAAACCTAAAATGAGATTGTCCCCACAAGTTGAAAAGAAAGGGAAATTGATTTTGCTATATATGCATATGCATGGTTGATGGTTCACAGTACCATGAATGTTAGACTCAAGACATGGAGCCAATATTTGGACTAATTGCTAATATTTTTATGATATACCTTTAAACTTTAAGCTTGAGATTGGTTGTTTAATTATTGGTTAATATGAATGTCCATGCTAGTTTTTTTGTGGTTTTTGTTATGATTGAGATTATGGATTTTATTTCCTTTTGTGATGTTGCTTTTATTGTTGCCTCCTGTATTTCCTATTGATTTTACAACTAATTGTTAATTGTATACTTGGGGGCCTTGAAGCAAGATGGTTGAGGTGGCAGGGAAGCCACTGATTCTAAAAAAAGGGGCAACACATGAATTACATACATAGTATGAACATGATAACAAGTACAATGAGAACATAAGTGGTTAGAAAAAAATTTCCATGTGAAAACAATGTGACAACCAAGTAGGTTGGTTGATTCCATGGAAATGTTGGGAAACAAAATGGAAAAAGGGAGTTCTATTAACCCTGAATTTATTGCATATGTTCTTATATATTGAATACATGATTATGTTGTTGCATATAGATATGAAATTTCTAATTTGTCTGCTAGAGTTGTTAGGGGCCATTCAGATGGAAATATGACCTCTCATGGATAACATCTATTGAAAAAAGGGAATTCCTATGAAATTATGATTCTAATATCACGAGAATGTGACTCACACATTTATTCCATACAAGGACTGTGAACGTGGAAAAAAAGAGGCAATATGGCTTGGCTCACATAAATAGAAATGGTATGGTCTCTAGATTCTATATTACAATGTGTAATGTGTCTAGTATTGTGTATATGTGCATGTATTGTATATGTGTGTATGTATATGTTGTATTGTGCCATATGTATATGTATTTTTCTATGTGTACGTGGCATTGTGTTATGTGTATGTTATGTTGTGTAACTTGTTTAGGATATACAGGTATGGAACTGACTGGGCCCACGTGCTATGTATTATTTCCGGGTGGAGCTGGGATAGCCCCTGGATTCCCAATATTTCTCTCAACAAAAGACTACTTGGCTTGGTACTGACTACGTGGTTTGGTAGTGCCCATAGTCGCGAATGAAATTATGTATAATCATCATTGGGTGGAGGTACATATCTCTGGATTCCCTTGATGATTCAGGGTGGAGGTGAGCCTTTGGATTCCCTTGTTGCTTTGGCAACCGATCTGGCATGACTGTGGGGTTGGTACATTGGTAGTTAGCTTGGAGGGTACCTAGAGCCTTGTTGATGCCTCGCAAATCGCTGCAACAACATCGGGGAAAACCACCTGGTCCGGATCTTAAAGGCATCTCATTTTCCGTTTGGTGTGGTGGTTCCGATTGGAAATAAAGGGACCAGTTTCCCAATAATTTGAAGATGGGATGGATAAGTGGTGGATTTATGATATCTAATGATAATGGATAATGATTTAATCTATAAAATAAAATTATGAACAACTAATCTATCCCGGGTAATTTCTGCTTTAGTGTAACTTTTGATGATCTTTATTCACAAACAAGCATATAGATGACTCTAATAGTAAATAAAGACATTAATTCATATGATAATTACTTTGTTCAAGTAGTTGAATGAAGTAATAATTAAAACATTATTACACTATTCTTCATATATCATCGACATAAATATGATTGAAATAATAACATTCCTTAAACATTCAATAATGATAAGCATAAGGACTGCTGTTAAAACACATATATATATATCCAATGATAGCAAGGTTAAATAAACGTTGATTCACATTAAAGAATGAAACAAGAGCATAGATAATAGTACCATATGTTATTTGGATCAATCCCGATATAAATCGAATTCAAATTCCTTCTTCAAACTTAGAAACACTTCCACAATAAAGCAATAGTGCACATATCATCAAAGCTTTCTTCGTTAAAATTCAGAATATTGGCCCAGTCTTCATAAAAATTATCAGAAGTACAATAATGTAACTTCTTGATTTGAGTTTATACAAAAACTGAGTACCCTTTCTAAATGCATGAAAGGGTCTATAAATACTATCTAAACTAACTAATTATGAAATAAAAATGCTACTAGGTGGATAACTAAATCATGAAAATCTCCTTAAAATAGGCGTGTTTGCAGTCGGCAACATAATTCAATGTTTCAGATGATCTTACTTTTGCTTGAGCTGACAGATAGCAAGCATTGGTTGCAATTCTGGAGGGTGACTCAGACGAGAATGCAACTGGGCTGAATATGTGGCATCGTGAATTTCGAGAACCATATAACCGATTGCATCTGTTAAACGTTTGAGCACTGCCCTTTAACTGTATCGCTTAACTAGGAAAAACCAAAAGGTATCCCAAGTTAAACTTTGTATGCCTGTGATTAATCTCCCATTCTTCTCCAATTCTTGATTGCATGTTTGTTCCAATGCCTTGGCTGACGACAATTTACTTGGAGTGCATTGTGAGATTAAGTTAGATAGATGAAGAGTATTATTGACTAATTCAATTAAATTACTAGTTGATACTTTACATCTTGAGGTTTCTCTTTCTTCTTTCCATCAATTGTGACTGCCATTCTAGGAAAAGGATTTCTTTATGTGACTCTAGAATTTTAGGCAGATTCACGGCTTGTACTTCACTGGTTTCTTGCCAAGCAAGAAAATTGGTTAAAGTCTCATAAGCCTGTTCCAAATCCCGCCTAGCTTCGACTGATTTGTCAATTATTGATGAAGTAATCTCACAGAGGGGCTCTGCCAAGGAAATATTATGACATAGCAATTTTAGCTGTGTAATCAATGCTTTATTGATCTGGAGAGCTTCAGACCTGAAATCTGCTGGTTGAGGAAGACCTTTGAATTTTTCTACTTGTTGTGATAATTGAGTGATTTTCTCATCTTTTCTCTTACTCATTTGCTCATTCATTGTCTTTAGCTTGGTTAACGTTGAAGATAATTCTTTTTGTTTCTGCACTGCACTCTGATCTATCCTCTGCTTCTCTTCGATCAATTGTTCATTTAATTGATTGTTTATCTGCTGCTGTTTTGCTAGTTGATGCACTAACTGTTCTATTCTTTGTTGTCTCTCGGATACCTGTGACTGTAAAGGAACAATTGTTTGGTCCTTTTCCTTGAGTAAATTGCTTACTTCCGATGCTTTATCCATAGTAGCTACTGAGTAAGCTCTGGCATACTGAGAAAGTTTTGTGAGGTCTTCAGAAGGATTGAATTCTTCTTTCCACACCAAATTGTTGTGCTGTACAACAACCCCCCATTTCATAAATTTTTTACTTAAAACTCATAATATGAAATGGGTCCCTTTTAAACTTAGATGTGCAAATAAATTGGTATTAACTCATCATTAGAAAAACCTCATCAAAAGGTCCAATGGAAATGATATATTTTAAAATAAACCTTTTGAATTAAAATAAAGTAGGTCTTTTTAATAATTATAAGAGTTCTTTGTTATTGCGATAAAGCGATCGCAAGATCACATATTGCAATGATAAGAAAACATATATAAAAGACCCATTGACTCACTCTGATCCGAAAAGGAAATCGCTATCAGATATCGGGAAAAGGCAAAACACTTAACATAAAGAAACGCCTCCCTCAATTCTCCGATGCGGTAAAGTGTATCGCCATCAGCAGTCGGCCATAACAACCCGATACATAAGTTATGACATATTCAAATCTTCCGATGCGATAAGGTATATCGCCATCGGCGATCGACGATTTTGCAATGGCATAAGTAATATGACCCGAAGCCATCCCCGATTGCGATGAATTAAATCAAGGCGCGTGTTTTGAAACATATTTAAAAGGCTTGCATGCAATGTATCATCTTTTAGTAGTCGGAAGATATTCTGGACTATGATTAAAACCTTTCCGTTCACGTTACCGATCACCGATTGTGATTTATCTCTGGTTATCCATAAAAGAATCTAAGCCACGCTTGAATGGGTCATTCATCATATAAACGATATAATGAGTATTCATGAACTCCTTTACCATGATTGACAGGTTAAACGACCAATTAATGAAGCAGTTATGGCGAGATTTTCCTTTAGATTTTATCTGCGGCAGTTTCACTATAATCCTTTATTATACGCCAATTGACATAATCCTTCTATATTGGTTTATAATAGCTATTCTCTGTATCACGTTGTTTTCACTCCTTGTGCAGAACTCCGCCGAAGTAACGAATTTGAAACAAATGGGAAAGAAATCTAAGAAATCCATAGCAGCAACGACCCCTACAGCAACAGTGCAGTCGACTAATGATCCACGACCAAGTAAAAAAGATCTAATTTCAGACACTACTTGTCTCGGCCTTAGAAATACAAGTTGGCAAAGCATCTACAATTTAATTGAAGCAGAGGAGCCTGAGGAAGCATCGGGAGGAGCTACTGCAGATTCAACTAGTAAATCGGAAGCTTCCCTTAAGGATTTGGCTGATTCATATTTGCACAGGATAGCAGCACGTGAGAAAATTCTTCCATACACTGATGCGGTGAGATGGGCGGTAGAAGAAATTCCGGTTTTAAACAGAACATTTTGCACAATTGACGGAAGGATTTTTGGCTCATTTCAGCCTGATGACTTAAGGAAGATGTATCACCTGTCCGAACCTAAAAACAAATACAACAAAGCCTTTCTTAAAAAGTTCACAGAGGAGAACGAGACTGAATCGGCCCAATTAAGCAGTGGAGACAGAATCCTGAAAAGCACAAACATGAATCATCAGGTAATTACTCTATAGATTCATTGTGTTCTCCTTACTGTTATGCCGGGGCAAAGATGTGTAGAATGTGGGGATTGCATGATTTTGCAAAGTTTACTATTGAAATGGTTCCTTTGATGGAAGTGGCGGTTAATAGTGAAATGATGGATTGGGCAAACATATTATCCGACAAGTTAGCCACTGTAATTCTTGAATTTAGATCAAACACACGCATAACCACCAGGACTATTCCCCCTTTCTATTACAGTGCTTATATTATGGATACGCTTTGCTTTAATTTTGAATATCCCGTACTTGGGTGGAGATGGAATTCACAAGACCCTAAGCCAATCCACATTTATCATCAAATGTTATGGAAGGCGCAATATAAAGACCACTTGTACCAAATCTCTAATGGTTTCATGTTACCTATCTACTATGCCATTTTTGATAAGTCTGCCCCAAAGATTTCCATGGAAGCAGAGATTGACTTGATTGTTGTAGGGAGTTGGTTCGGGGAAGACAAGTTCACATATATAAGGGTTTTTGGTAGTCTCATAAGACCCCATGTCCTTCCTCTGTATGTACCTGATAAGATGTTAGATCAAGAATTGGCCTACCAAATAACAACATCAGGAACATCCAAAACTCTTAGGAATTCTAAAAAACAGGTTTGGCCTACATTTCCTTTGAGATGCGGTGTTTACACTCTACATGATTACAAGCATGTGAAAAAGGAAGTAGAAAAAATAAGCATACTCAATCTTGCAACTATTCCTAACAAGTAATTCGATCCAAGGAAATTTGCCTATACTATTCTTGAACAAGCAAAACTTACAAAATTTGAACATGAAAAAGATGAATATGATGACCTGTTTTCTTCAGCAGAATCATTATCCTAGGTAAAAATGTTGGCCAAAATGAAATATAACGATGAAGGGCTGGTAGAATTTAATAGGCTCAGAGAACAGAAGTTGCAAACTCTATCTCTAGACTTATTAGCTACTACCCCAACAACTCAGTCAAGCGAGCCTGAACAACAAATTATTGATAAACCTCCTGCTATAGAGAAGATTTACGAAAAAGGAAAAGAACTAGAACAGGAGAAAGAGCGGGAGAAACGACAGGAGAAATAGCAGAAAAAATAATAGGACAAGGGCAGTGAACACATCAATTTAGATACCCAGATTGATCCCAAGCTCCTCCAGGAATGGCAACAATTCAATTCTATTATAAGCAATCTGGAAGGTTCACAAGGTTTCAGCACACCTAAAGTAACAGTCGGTCAAGAGACAGTGACAACTACAATTCCAATTGAAGGAGCCGGCGGCCTACCCACCAGCAAAGATGTAGAAATAATTCCTAAGGATCCCTCCGATCAGATTGTTTTGCAGATTGAAGACATACCACCATTAGATGTCTTTTACAGTCCCAAACATAGGGCTGTAGTGAAAAGACAAAGGAAAAGGAGAAGACTTGATCAATCTTCCCTTTTACCCATACAAATAGAGATCGCTAATGTGGTGCGGAAAGAAGAATTCAATCCTTCCGAAGGCCTCACAAAACTTTCTCAGTATGCCGGAGCTTACTCAACAGCTATTATGGATAAAGCATCAAAAGTAAGCAATTTACTCAAGGAAAAGGACCAAACAATTGTTTCTTTATAGTCACAGGTATCCGAGAGACAACAAAGAATATAACAGTTAGTGCAGCAGCTAGCAGAACATCAACAGATAAACAATCAATTAAATGTACAATTGATCAAAGAGAAGTAGAGGATAGATCAGAGCGCAGTGCAGAAACAAAAAGAATTATCTGCAGCGTTAACCAAGCTAAAGACAATGAATGAGCAAATGAGTAAGATGAAAGATGAGAAAATCGCTCAATTATCACAACAGGTAGAAAAATTCAAAGGTCTTCCTCAACCAATAGATTTCAAGTCCGATCTCTCTAGATCAATAAACCATTGATTACACAGCTAAAATTGCTATGTCATAATATTTCTTTGGCAGAGCCCCTCTGTGAGATTACTTCATCAATAATTGACAAATCAGTCGAAGCTAGGGAGGGTTTGGAACAGGCCGATGAGACTTTAACCAACTTTCTTGCTTGGCAAGAAACCAGTGAAGGACAAGCCGCGAATATGCCTAAAATTCTAGAGTCACATAAAGAATTCTTTTTCTTAGAATGGCAGTCACAATTGATGAAAGCAGAAAGAGAAACCTCAAGATGCAGATTATCAACCAGTAATTTAATTGAATTAATCAATAATACTCTTCATCTATCTAACTTAATCTCACAATGCACTCCAGGTAAATTGCCGTCAGCCAAGGCATTGGAACAAACATGCAATCAAGAATTGGAGAAGAATGGGAGATTAATCGCAGGCATACAAAGTTTAACTTGGGATACCTTTTGGTTTTTCCTAGTTAAGCCATACAGTCAAAGGGCAACGCTCAAATGTTTAACCGATGCAATTGGTTATATGATTCCCGAAATTCACGATGCCACATATTCAGCTCAGCGACATTCTCGTTTGAGTCACTCTCCAGGATTGCAACCAATGCTTGTTATCTGCCAGCTCAAGCAAAAGGAAGATCATCTGAAACAGTGAATTATGCTGCTAACTGCAAACGAGCCTATTTTAAGGAGATTTTCATGATTTAGTTATACCACCTAGTAGCATTTTTATTTCATAATTAGTTAGTTTGGATAGTATTTATAGACCCTTTCATGCATTTAGAAAGGGTCCTCAGTTTTTGTCTAAAATCAAATCAAGAAGTTACACTATTGTACTTTTGACAATTTTTATGAAGACTGGGCTAGTATTCTAAATTTTAACGAAGAAAACTTTGATGATATGTGCACTATTGCTTTATTGTGGAAGTGTTTCTAAGTTGGAAGAAGGAATTTGAATGTGATTGATATCAGGATTGATCCAAATAACATATGGTACTATTATCTATGCTCTCGTTTCATTCTTTAATGTGAATCGGCATTTATTTAACCTTGCTATCATTGGATATATATATGTGTTTTAACAACAGTCCTTATGCTTATCACTATTGAATGTTTAAGGAATGTTATTATTTCAATCATATTTATGTCAATGATATATGAAGAATAGTGTAATAATGTTTTAATTATTACTTTGTTCAACTACTTGAACAAAGTAATTATCATATGAATTAATGTCTTTATTTACTAATAGAGTCATCTATATGCCTGTTTGTGAATAAAGATCATCAAAAGTTACACTAAAGCAGAAATTACCCGGGATAGATTGGTTGTTCATAATTTTATTTTATAGATTAAATCATTATCCATTATCATTAGATATCAGAAATCCACCACTTATCCATCCCATCTTCAAATTATTGGGAAACTGGTCCCTTTATTTCCAGTTGGAGCCACCACACCAAATGGAAAAGGAGCTGCCTTTAAGATCCAGACCGGGTGGTTTTCCCCGATGTTGTTGCAGCGATTTTCGAGGCATCAACATTTTTGGCACTAGAAGGAGGGCATGAATTGTGAATGGCAAGCAAACCCAAACCTATAGACTATTCTAAGAGTAAATATCCCTCCACCTCACCTCGGACCTCCCGTTTGCATGCTGGAACACCAGTATTCAAACGAGAAGAAGAGGAGTCAACCACAATTGCTCAAACCCAACATACCACAGAATGATTAAGTCCTGAGTCTCCTGAAGTTCAATCTCTCATCCATAAACTTCAAGGCTTTTCGATATCATCACAGAAATCTGAGGTATCTCAAGGTAGTGAGACTTCGCAATTCAATCTACCTCACCCTCTCACCAGACTTTAGAGTGGGAAGCTCGGTATTGAACCTACTGAGTTGCCTTTACCCAAAAGGAAAAGGGCAAAGAAGACCACTGAAGGATCTGACACTGAGACTTTCTCATCATCATCCTCCATCTCATCTTCTCCACTGCGAAGTCAGCCATCCACCCCTCCATTACATATTGTTGTTCAACATGGATCAGGAACTTCAATATCCCCACCTCAAACCTCAATATCAATTCCTTCTCAAACATCTAGAATTTCATCGGCAATATCATCTATTATAAATTTGACAATGGCTCAAAATCCATGGAGTAGTCCTGGTGCGGTCAATATGCCTGCACCATTACACCCATTGCCAGATTCTCCTTAAAAATGGTTGCCGAAATTTAACCCAGATATAGGGACACAAGACGAGGAGCATATTAACAATTTCATGTTGTCGGTTAATTTAAAAGGAGTGACATACGAAGATGTTGTTGTTAGGATTTTCCCTTATACTTTACAAGGATCAGCTAGATCTTGGTATTTTTCCCTGCCCTCTAGATCCATTACGAGTTGGAACATTGTTCAAGAACAATTTCTAACTAAGTATGGCGATGAAAGATCTTTAGCAACATTAATCAACGATCTCTCCAATCTTAGGATAGAATCCAAAGAACCTATAAAGGAGTTCAACTCACGATTCAATAAACTCTTGAATAAGATTCCAACCGCCTCTAAACCAAGTGAGCAAATAAGAAGCGAATGGTATATAACAGGCTTACCCTCAACTATAGCTATTTTTGTAGATAGAGCTGCAAAACCAACTTTAGCTGAAAACATGAAAGAGGCGCTTGCTATAGAGAAACACATTATTGATTTAGAGAAGAAAGTTGCTCTTGAAGATAGAAAATCCAAAAAAGTTTCTTTCAAGGATGAGTCAAAGAAGAAAACCCCCAAAGATCCATATGATATGGAGGGTCTCCAAAAATTTCTCAAGACTATGTCAAATGAGATGGTATAAATCAAAAAGCAAGTAGCTAAGACTTCAACAAAAAGGCCATTTAGAAATTTTAAGAAACCTGAATCAAAACCACCAAATGTTATATCCAGTGCAGATTCAGATCCTGAAGTGGAAGAAGAGGATGAAACAATCTTATCATCCACATAACCTAAAGAAGAGGAGATTATAGAATGTCATGGGATGTGGGACTTTATTTTACCTAATTTCAATACAAAAAATGAACAGGAAGCTTTCCCTGTGTCTACCAGAAGTAAGAGTACTCTTGAACCTGTTTAGTCAACTTCGAAGAAAAGGAATGCAGGTGCCACTACTACCAAAGAAAAGATTCCCACAAAGAAAGCTACGACGATTCCATCCCAAAATCAGCCATCATCTTCAACTTCACCTTCAACATCAAAGACATTAGTAGTTACAGATTCTATGGAATACAATATTATCGAAGACATGAAGAAGACAAAGGCAAATATTACAATGTTTGAACTTAGCAAACTCAAACATCAACAGAAATTACTCCTTAAGGAGCTAAATGTTGTACCTTCTTCACCTCTTCCTAACGCTGTAATCTCTAAAGCTGCTAATGATTCAGGCCAACCACCTCTTGGTAGAGTGGAAGCTACTGATGTCGTTTTAATTGGAGATAGATCAAATTCACATACACCTCCTTTCCTCTTAACCTATGAGATTTATAATATAAATATACACAACTGTTTGATTGACTCAGGGGCTTCTTCTAATATAATGCCAACTTCAATTTGTTCCAAACTGAACATTGAACCGCAAAAGTCTGCAATTCACATTGTACAGTTAGATAGAATAAAGGTCCGGGTTTTAGGAGAAATCAACTCAATAACTATCAGGTTATGAGCTGATCCAAGAGTGGTTCAGAGAATTGATATTCTAATCGCTAATATACCTGAATTTTATGGGTTGATTCTGAGCAGAGATTGGTCTGAGAAACTCCATGGTTATATTTCTACCGATTGGTCCCATATGTGGCTACCTTATAAAGGAAAGCCAAATTAGATCAAGATTTATAGGGAGAAACACATGACCCATACTATCACTGAATTCGAGCAGGAAAATCAACCAATAGCATTCAATAACAATATTTTGGGGAATTACTTATCGAATCATTCTTTGGCAATTTCACTGCCCACCCATCTCCTTTCTCAGTTAATAATTTCACATCTCAAATTGAAAAATTTTCACAAACTGATAAATCAAGATGTGTCAATATTGCTGAGAAGATTGTAAATAAAATTGTTGATAATTCTTTATTTTGGTCACTGTACTTTGATGGGTCTAAATCTAGTGAAGGTGTAGGAGCAGGGTGTATTTTAGTCAGCCTTGAGGGAGAAAAAACCATGTTATCACGCAAATTAGAATTTGAATGCACAAACAATACAGCCGAATATGAGGCCTTAGTTTAAGGACTCTACAAAGAAATTGGTCTTAAAGTTCAATATTTGAAAGTGTTCGGAGGCTCAGAAATCATTATAAAACAAGTTAGAAATACAATTCATTGCCTTTCTAGTCATCTCAAACACTATCAGTCTTTAGTCCAGGAACTCACATCTCAATTTTTAGCATTCAATATTTCTCCCATCCCTAGATCCCAGAACGCAGCAACCGACCTACTAGCTAATGTTGCCTCCAAGCTCCTTCCATTTGAAGATGACAACCCAGACAAATTTTCAGTAGAATTAATATTTAGATCATCAATCCCTGATAATGTCACCAATTGGCGAGTGTTCAATCATGATGAAGACATTTTAAATTTCTTGACTTCTAACAAGTCCTATGATAATCAAATCATTGATGAAAGTGATCATGACCTTCTAATGAAGGAAAAGCAACAAGAAAACTCAATACCTAAGCCAGTGGTCAAGCTTGAAGATCTTTTTGATATTAAAGACAGGTTTAAACAGGTCACCAATTCAAAGCTCCAGAGGTCGACTTTAAGAATTGTATTGGTAAACCTAGGTACTGAGAAAAATCCTCAAAACATAAATTTAGGATTAGGACTTCCTTCAGAAGAAAGAATTGCATTCATTAGTTAGGATATTCCGACACGTAGGAATAGTTAAGTATAACTTGGTCTAGTATAGAGTTAGGTAAAGTGTGTTTCTTTACTATTTACATTTGCAACTTACAATCTGACGATCACGATATGTAATGAACCGACGGTTCATTCTCTTCTCGGTATTACCGACACTTGATTCGTGGCTTGACACCCGATTGGTCCATGAATTCTATTTAAAGCGCATGGAGGGTCATTTGCAGGTTAACCGTTCACGAGAGAAGCTTATGTAAATTTTCATTCTTTAATTAATAAATTGCCTGAAGTGGCCGCGTTGGCTCAGGCTGTGGACTGTTTCCCTCTTTGAGGGTTTTAACCACGTCAAAATACTGGTGTATTGATCTGTGATCTGTTTGTGAGCGATGTCCTTTTGGTGTTCTGTCTGAGGAACTTACCCTGTAAATTCCTACAAGATAGGGGGAGTGACAAGGGAGAGATGGAGATAAACTTAAGGATAGGGGAGAGGAGGGATGAAGAGAGAGAGAGAGAGGGAGATGAGTGAGAGCTGTAGAGAAGGGTAAGAGAGGGAGAGGGAGATAGTGAGAGGATTGGAGGGCGGAGAGAGAGAGAGATGGGGGAAGAGAGAGGAAGGTATGAGAGAAAGGGAGAGAGGAAGGATGAGAGAGAGGAATTGCAAGAGAGGAGGGGAGAGGCAGGGAAGAAGAAAGACATAGAGAGTGAGAAGTGGAGAGAGAGGGAATGACAAGGGAGAGATGGAGAGAGAGAGAGAGAGTATGTTTAGGGGTGAGATAAAGAGATAAAGAAAGAGAGATAGAGAGAAGGGGGGAGAGAAAGAGAGAGGAAGGGATATAGTGACATAGTTGGGGAGAGAGAGAGAGAGATGGGAGAAGAGAGAGGATTGGAGAGAGAGAGAGAGGGAGAGAGAGAGAGAGAGATGGGAGAAGAGAGAGGATTGGAGAGAGAGAGAGAGGGAGAGAGAGAGAGAGGAAGAATGAGAGACAATACTTGAGAGAGAGGAGAAGAGTGATGGTGGAAGAGAGAGTGAGGTAGGAGAGAGGGAGAGAGAGGAAGTATGAGAGAGCGCACTTGAGAGAGGGAAGGAGAGAGAGAGGGAAGAAGAAATACATAGAGAGTGAGAAGTGGAGGGAGAGAGAGAGTGACAAGGGAGAGATGGAGAGAGTGTGTATGTTTGGGGGTGATATAAAGAGACAAAGAAGGAAAGATGGAGAGAATGGGGGAGAAAAGGAAAGAGGAGAGAGGGGATATAGTAATAGAGTTGGAGAGAGAGAGAGAGGATTCAACACTATTACATTGTCACTTTACATTCAAAATTTTTATTTCATCATTTTTTATCATTAAAGTTATTCACAATAGCTATCATCTCAACAAACTGAGGTAACTAAGCAAATTTAAAATTAAAATGACCAGATTAATCTGAGACATATTTAGCATATTTAAAATTATTATATTAATATTAGATGATTTTACATTTTATTGATAAAATCAATCATCTGTTTGTTAGATTTTGTTTGACCGCACACGACTGAAACCAACCTAGATCCATCTTAACTTCGGATCTATCAAGCACCGAGAGGGATCAAATCTCTTGAGCCTAGATCCATCTTAACTCCAGATCTATCAAGCACTGAGAGGGATCAAATCTCTCGAGATGTAAACCTTTCCTCAAGTTTTCCTCGAGATATTTGATCTCTCTCGGCGCTTGATAGATCTAGAGTTAAGATGGATCTAGGCTGGTTACATACACACACAAATGATGAGAAAATTCATAAAAATAGAAAAAATATTGGAAACCACCACTTATAGTTAGTTGTTTTGATAAGGGAAGTTGAGAGCTTATGAAATATGTTTAAAGCTAAGTGTGATGTGGCCTGCCCATTATTGTAAGGTTCATATCCTTCCTGTCAAATGGATCTTCGTACACTTGATAACCACATGCCAAGGATATCCACTGTTGAAAATTCTCTTTTGTAGCTTGACTATAGACGTACCCTTTTTGTACTTGTGGTTTTGTACACATGTTTGCTCTTGTATGAGTTTATATGGTTGCTCGTAATCAATGGGGTAACTTGGTTGCTCATGTGGCCAAAGTTCTGTAATTTGGCATCCCTTAGTGTCTATTTCATAAGTAGGATTACCTTTGAAGAGAAAATAACTCAAGCCCCATTTACATCTATCAACCTTAAGGAATGCATCAATAGATTCAAGTTCTTCGTGCCTCCCATCCTCTTCAATAAAAGGCTTATTTACTAAATCCTCCTCCTTCAAGTCACTGGTAGATGTATCTTGAAGATCAATTGCCTGGAAAAGGGAGTAACTTTTTGAACAAATATTTTCATCTAGAGGATGGTGGGTGGGTTCTTGAATTGTTATGTTGTCAATACTCTTCTCCTATTCTCTCTCTTTAATTATTTCTTGCTTTCTGATTTAAGAATAAGGAAATTCTTCTTTAGTTGTACATGTCGAATTATCGTCTTTCGATTCCACTGTTTGGACCAAATCATTGTCATCAAAATTCTGTATTGTAAATCCTTTGCTACTCAGTCGCACATCATCATGTTTTTGCTGAAATCTTCGTGTACAAGCTCTGTTCTTCTTTAGTTGTACATGTAGAATTATCGTCTTTCAATTCCACTGTTTGGAACAAATCATTGTCATCAAAATTCTGTATTGTAAATCCTTTGCTACTCAGTCGCACATCATCATGGATTTGATCCTTTTTGCTGAAATCTTCATGTACAAGCTCTCTCACATGGTGGGCTTCCTCCTCTTTTATATAAACACTTTTATACAAGAGGTTTTGCCACAAATAGAACATTCTCATACCTTGGACAATAGGAGTCCAATCCTCATCATCAAAACAACCATTTTACCATCAATTTTTTTTTTTTTAGGATGCGTCTTCGATCCTTTTTCCCCTGAACTTTGATCTTCGATCCTTCGATAGTTGATGGTAATAAGAAAAAAGTGTCAACCAATCTACGATATTTTCAATGTTATGAAGGAAATTTGACAGTAAAAAATAGAGCCTTGTAGCTCCACTGCCCCTTCAAAAGAAGGTTATGAGGAGGGGTTCTGCCCCTTCTAGGGCTTGTTTCTGGCATTTTGTTTTTGCATTTTAGGGGTATGTACTTTTTCAATGTACAAAAAATGGCATCAAAATTCTACAAAATATGTGAATGTCCCTTTGCCAAGGATGTTAACTAGCCCCTTGCATGCCCCTCCAAGCCAAGGGCAAAAAATTTCATCATTGTGTCTTGGTGGAAGAGGGAATTGCTGTTGATGAATTTATCAAATGTATAGTAATGTTGTTGGCTTGAATCAACATATCGATTGAATCTCAGGATGGCCTCTAAGTTTATGTAAAGATGTTCATGGGGAAAACCTGACATCTTGAGAAATGTAATGACCCACCTATAAATAAAATACGAGTATTAGCATACATACGAGACCTCCATATGATAGCTACGTATGCATGGACCCGCATGTATCGCACTATATATAAGCTAGTTACTACAAGAGGAGATATAAATTAAGGTAATGAATTAATACCTCACTAGAGTATCATATATATGATAAATCCTTAAAACCAACAGAAAATGTTAATTTTAATTTACAAATTAAATTAATAAAATAATAATATAAATTAATTAAAATTATAAATTAAATAAATTTAATTAATTCATTAAAATAATAAATAAACTTTATTAAATCAAAACTGCGTATCCAAATAAAATCAACGAAATCAAATGAGATTTGATTTCATAAAAGTTACACGTAACCAAAATATTGACACGAAGATGGGAAGAAGGCGGTGGATGAGGAAATAAAAGAAGGAAGGAAATCTTGAAAGAGGGGGAGAAAAACCATTTTTACGTAGGGAGCAGACATGAGAACAATTTTGGAACACGGTGGTACAACTACGAAGGGAACTTGAGTTTTGATTGTACTAGAGTTTTTGGGCACGGGGGATCAGATCGCTTTGCGTGGAAAGCATTCTGACACTGAGTATCTAGGTTGTACCTAGTTCGATAGGGTGGTTTTGGCTGTTTTGGTAACACAACCAAAACAAAAAATTGTAGCCAGAACAAGAATTACAACCAGAACAAGAACTGTAGCAGAACAATTTGTGGTAGAGATTCGCAGCAGAGCAGATAGGTTAGTATTCATTAGATAAATGAATTTGAATTCTGTGTTTAAATTACATATTCAGGTATTTGAATTAAGGGTTCTTACAAGAAATCAATAGGAGCATATCATTCTGCTAGCCATGCAGGAAGCTCCATCACTTTGTTAGTTATAAAATTCCATGGTAAGGCTAACATGAAAATTTGAAATGAGCAATATCAATAAAAATACTACAATGGAGTTGCCAATACATAATTTACTTACCTTGTTCTTTATCTTGGAAAGCAATTTGTGTGTTGTACTTCTTTAGATTTTGTCAAAATGGAGTTGCTAGGTGAGACGATGTAAGTTAGCAATAACAATACCAATCTCACCTAAGTACAAATAAATGAAAGCTTACCCAGGGTATGTCATTGAATGTTGGATTAATTGACCTTATCCCTAGCAATGGTGCCAAAACATGTTAGTCATGGACGGGATCAATTCACACCTTGAAGTCAAAGGATCTTTGCTTGAGTGGTTTGGTGAACATTTCATTTCCCTAGCTACGTGGTTTCAAGTCTCTGGAGACATGTTATAACTGACTTGTTGTGGCATTTATGAAATAGTTATATTTGGTGTAATAGTGGCGGTCGATTTTCAAAGTTACCAATTCTCCAGAAATTCTCATTTCGGTTTTAAAAAAATCACATCTTGAAATATGTTTTTGAAATGTTGGATTATTTGACCTTATCCCCGACAATGGCACCAAGGAATGTTAGCTATGGATGGGAACAATTCACACCATGAAATATATCTTTTAAATGTCAGATTCATTTACCTTATTCTCGACAACAATGTTGAAAAATGTTATTGATCCATTTAGTAGGGTTGGCAAGGTCTTGGCAATTTGCTGAATGGGCACATAGGGTAGGGGCCCATTTTTGCCTCGGCCCTAACCTCCACTGTTTATGTCCAACAACCTCCTGAATAGCCAAGAAAGGAGTCCCTAAGATAATCCCAAATGATCCCAACCAATATTAATGCCTTATATGGGGTCACTTGAAGTGGAGGTATTAATCTCCCTGAACTTCTTAGCTGTAAAAGGTGTTACTATGTGACTAAAAACTAAATAGTGAATTTTAGTAGTACCCAACCATAAAAGATATGACGTGTGATCAGTGGATTTTGGTTTACAGAAAATAAACTAACCCAGTATGTAATTATTTTTTGACTTGGGCTACGGGTTAGAGGGTTATAGGTCAAAACAACTTGCTGTCTTGTATGTCAGACTATAAAATCTGTGTAAAATGCAAGGATAGCAACCTATTTGGCCCACAACAGCCACACTACAAGTGCCTAAGTACTTACAAATTGTAAGTCTAGGGGTGGAGAGGTATGAGGGTCAATTTTGAGGCTTCCTCTCAACCTAAAATGGCTGTAAAACTAATTTCCAACAAGCTAGAAATCACTTTTCAGAATTAGGGGTGAAATCCTCTTGGGTAAATTCACACAAGAATTTCTAGGTTTAGATTTGTCCGTTAAAGATGGCTGGAAATTAATTAAAATTTACTCTAAACAAAAGAAAATGCATAATTGAAGTACAATAGGGTAAATGGAAGAGTTTTGGTGATAGATCAACTCACTTGGATGGTTGAAACCTCTTTCTTTGCAGATCCAATTTATTACAAGAAGAAAGTCGTTAGATCTGTAAGACAAATCCGCTAGATAGAAGTGTAAATATACTAAAATAAATAACTGTATTTATTCTTGATTAGATTTAAGAATTCACACAATTTTCCCAAGGAAAACTTGCTAAATAAAACAATTAAAAATCAGCAAGCTAATTTACCCTAAACTAACTGCAGAAGATAAATCTTTTTATATTTTTTAAATAAGAAATGGTTGTTGGATTATATCTGTGCCTTTGTTTACCTCACTCTTTGCAGGAATGCAAACTTGACATCCTCTTAGGTCGATATAACTGAACAAAATCAAGGGAGTGGATTTGGTTTTGGATAGAAATCATCTCCACTATTAACTTAACTTCCTTGGTAATTTTTGAATCTGCATAGGAGCAACCTCTCTCAAAGTGGTGTTTCCAGACTTGAAATCTTGTGTGTAATGAATACACAATTCAAAGCTTTCTCTCAGGATGGTCAGGTTGCTTGGATTGATCCACCTCCAAAACAAATTGACAAAGTGGGGTCGCCCCCTAGTTTGCCCCTTCCATGTGACTATGTAGCGCCTCAATGGCAAGATCTATAAACCTCAGCATGATTTTACTTATTACCAAAGAAAATTAAAATAAAAATCCCAAAGCATGCATCAAAACAATGAATACAAATAACAATCACTCCACACATTGCATATTAGAAACATATATAAAGGTTTGCAAGTGTTGCAAAATCAATGTACTTGCAGATTAGAATTGATTCTCCTAACTTGATAATTACTTGTGATATTAGTTGGCCTTTTATTACTTTATTATTTGTTCTTCATCAAGCAATATTCAAACATAAAATACATGAAGATCACAGAAACACAAACACAAGATATAAGCTCCAAGCCAGGGAAAAACCCAAAAATAATTCTTCTCTTCTTATAAAATTAGATCAAATTGAGACCTCCAAGACCTAAAGACCAAACCTCCTCCAAGCTCCAAGTCAACCCTCCAAAAACCCTTCTTGATTGAGTCAAATTCTATCAAATCAAAGATAGTCAAACTTCCCAAATTCTGCTCCAAGTCAAAGTCTCTGCCCTCTATCCCAGGTTTGCAATTCGTCCAGAAACCCTAGATTCTTCACACGTGTGAGCAAGAACAGTTCATAAATTCAGATTTTCTTCTTCTTCTAAAGGTTTCTCCTGATTCCTTCTCCTTCACTCTTCTTTTCTTTTTACTCTACTACAAAGATCGAACTTGATGATGATGTCAAATTAGGATGGGGTCTCCTCCATATATATATAGTCATCAAGAGAGCGAAAAAGGTGCCCAGTAGAATCAACTTGTGATGGTAGGGCTGACTTGTGCTTGGAGGACGAAATGACTCTTCTAGACTTAACAAAATAGATTTTCCTTTGTTACAAAGAGTCCAAATGGGACTGTAATATATGACAAATGTTCTTCTTTTGTAGAAAATACATGAAATTTTGATCTGCTGATAAGAACAATCTGCAAAACACTCTCTTTTCTTACAAACACAGAATTTCTCTATTCAATTTGCAGTGGAATTAGGAACATAAATAAAACACAGTCACACAATTCAAGACACAATTTTTTTTTACTTTGGAACCCAATTGGGAAAACCCTCTGCTTGATGGGAATTTTATTGATAGAAAAACTGAGCAATTGATTTCTTACAAAATACAGTTGTTTCAGTTTGAAAGATACACTTGTCTTTCCTGCTTAATCTAAGCTTGACACCCTTGCAAGACTGCCGATCTCTGCTGTCCTCTACCAACCTGTGCACAAGCTTCTCTTGCATACTCTTCCTCTTGCAAGCTCCACACACAAACTTGTGCTTCCTATTGCTTGGTCTCACCAACTCGTGCTCACCAAAACAATGACTAAACTTGTGCCTTCGTTCCTCCTTTTAAAGGCAATTCAAATGGTTAAAATTAGTGAATTTTGTGTTTGGAAAGTCGAACTGGTGCTTTTCTAGTTAACAACAATTAGCACAACTTGTTAAATAGATCCTCCTAAAATTTAGGAGGCTAACTCCACTTGTTCTTTCAGTTTCCAAACTAACTCACTCTAGAAAATCAAGAACTCGACTTTCAATTTCAACACATCAGTTAACTGCCTCATGCGCTCTTAATTTTTAGGGAAACTCCTAACTTTTAGGAACTCCACCATGCATAAAAAAAGAACTTGACTTTGACTCTTTGAATTAAGGCTTAAATCAAGGAATCACTTTTCTCGCTAATTTTCAACACTCCCTCTTAGCGAGGAAGGTGTTGCTGGAAGAACCTCGTCACTTGGATCTGTCCCCAACACTACCAAGTTCTTTGCTGCTGCAGCTTCTCCCTCTGAACTAGAAGGCTTCGTTGCTTTCTTCTGCGAAACCTTTTCTTTCCCACCATGTTCTGTGAGTCCATAGCTGTTATCAATGATCACAACTCCTTTCGTGCCACTGAACTTTGGCTCACTGATTTGCCCACTAGCAACTTTTTAGTTCCATTAACAAGTTTGCACATAGGGTCTTCTGGATCTGCCCTGAATTAGGGCTCCATCAATCTACCTCCTAATAGCGCATGGCTTCTTTCATGCGTACTGTACTTGAGAGATTCAATTTACTGCATACTGCATACAAAAGTCGCTGTTCACAACTATGTTTGTGAACAGTTCTCAACCTTCTAGATCTGCCCCTTCTCTGTGACATATTAGTTGCTACTGTCACTCTTTTTAGGGCTTTTAGATCTGCCCACATACAGTGACTCCTTGATTGATCTACGACTTCTGCAACGAGCCCTCTTATCTCTGATTTGTCAAACGCCAAACCAGTGAACTAGGGCAGCAAAACCAACCCACTGGACTGCTCTTGGCTGCTCCAAAAGTCAATCCTTAGGGTATCAAAATACAACCTACTTGTCATTGTTGTGACAAGTCTGCCACTTGTCCACAACACTTAGGGAAACTAGACAACCACTAACAGGGATCCAACACACTGTACATAGGCTGCTACAGAACTGTTGTTCAATACTCTGAACAAACCTCATCACCTAGCATTCAATCAACATAAAAGTTGGAAGCAGAATCACCAACCTGAAATCAAATCTCCTTCTCCTTATGCGAGATGCACTTGTGATGACCCTTAAATCTGTTCCAACTGTTTTGATACCATGTAGAAAATCCATGAAATTCTGATCTGCTGATAAGAACAATTTGGAAAACACTTTCTTTTCTTACAAACACAAAATTTCTCTACTCAATTTGCAGCGAAATTAGGCACATAAAATTAAACAAAGTCACACAATTCAAGACAAATTTTTTTTTTCACTATGGAACCGAACTGCGAAAACCCTTTGCTTGATGAGAATTTTATTGATAGAAAAACTGAGCAATTGATCTCTTACAAAATACAACTGTTACAGTCTGAAAGACACACTTGTCTTTCCTGCTTGATCTAAGCTTGACACCCTTGCAATACCGCTGATCTCTGCTGCCCTCTACCAACCTTTGCACAAGCTTCTCTTGCACACTCTTCCTCTCACAAGCTCCACACACAAACTTGTACTTCCTATTGCTTGGTCTCACCAAATCGTGCTCACCAAAACAATGATTAAAATTGTGCCTTTGTTCCTCCTTTGAAAGGCAATTCAAATGGTTAAAATTAGTGAGTTTTGTGTTTGGAAAGTCGAACTGTTGCTTTTCTAGTTAATAATAGTGAACACAACTTGTTAATTAGTTCCTCCTAAAATTAAGGAGGCTAACTCCACTTCTTTCAGTTTCCAAACTAGCTCACACTAAAAAATCAAGAACTTGACTTTCAATTTCAACACATCAATTAATTGCTTCATGCACTCCTAATTTTTTGGGAAAATCCTAAATTTTAGGAACTCCACCATGCACAAAAAAGGAACTCGACTTTGACACCTTGAATTAAGGCACAAATCAAGGAATCACTTTTCTCGCTAATTTTCAACATCTTTGACTTAACAAACCCTAGGAGCATGAAGAACATGCTTTGACCTAGACTTGACCATGAAACCCATGCTTCAACAAATAAAAATCTTTTTCTTTATACAAAGTCATGATTACAAATGTCATTATGAAGATTGAATCTAGTTACATTCTCTAACACTCCCTCTTAACTAGGGAGGTATTCATAATCCCATCACGAGGTACAAGGATTCTCAAATTGAAGTATTCTGATAAGAAGAGTCGTATTGATGCTTGCAGAGGTTTGGTCTCATGGCCAGCGGACATTCTGCTAAGTCATCTGTGCTGTTGTGCAGGTTACAAGTTCGAGTCTCGCTATAACCGAGGGCTGTTCTTGCGGGTTGGGCGGTTCCTCCTAGAGGTTATAGTAGTAGCGGGTAGGATTTGACCCTGTGTAATGCGAGTACGATACCACTGCCGTTGCCGATTCCGCTAGTCAAAAGAAAAGAAGAAGAGTCGGATTGATAAGCCATCTTTAAGCATCAACATCATCACCAACGTTGTCAACATAGCAAGGCCTTAACTAACAACCTCTATTTATATCAGAGCATAATGCTCAGAGGCTTTACGTGAGACACCACACTGCCTCTTAAGGCACATATCCCATCTGGATGTTCATAAGGTATGTCCTTTTAGGACTATTCTTTTCTTATATTTCCAATCCTCAAAGAATATCAATCCCATATGCTTATCCAATCTTCCATTCTCCTTCCTAGTGCCTTCACTAGACTTATGACTGTTAGTCCTCGTCTAGTGCATGACACATGGAGAATATGATGTCTAAAATCACTTCCCCTCAACTAGAGAGGATATCCTCATTCCCTTTTGATCTGGGACTAGATCTTTGCTCCTTCTCAAACATTTTAAGGAGACTTCTTACTCCCTCTGAAGCATAGACGAGATTCCTCACTTCCTTTCAATTGAGAAGTCATAACCACAAGCTCTTTAGCTTGTCTTCATCAATACATCAACTACTAGTTCTTCATGGAGATCTTCAAATAATAGTTACATCGCTCCTCTTCCCTTTGCATCTCATCATGTTGAGTTTTTTAATGGAGCCAAAAATTTCTTTAGTCTGTGACAAGGTTCAAGCCATCAACCTTTCATATCACTTTCCTCTAGTCATTAACAACAAAGGTATTATATTGAGCCAATCAAAGTAGAGCTGATCATAATTCCCTCTAATCATGAAAGTGATTAGGTTACCCTTTTTGTATTTCTACCTTTCAATCTCAAGATGATGTAGATATCTTGAACATATAATCCTCCAAGGATTACCAAAACCATCTACTCAATCCATGTATTCTTTGAATTGAGTTCAAAACAAACAATTGTACTTGCCTCAACTGCTATTATGCATTTTTGCAACATTCTTCTAGGTAGCAAAACCATATACCAACCAGATAACCAATACCAAAACATCAATATCATAATTACCTCAACAGGATGGTCTTTTGTTAAGATATCAGATTCTGCTTCGTTCTCTTTGAGATCAACATCCTTCCGTATGGTCTATCTCCCTATTGTACAAGAATCCTTCTCCATGCTTTTAGATTTAACCAAAAGTGCCCATAGAACGAACTAATCAACAAGCTACAATATCTTCTTCCTTGGAGTTGTCATTATCAACTCTCTTTCTTTCTTCAAGAGACCATTTGAATGTTGATTAGCGTCATCATGTCTATTTATTCATATGTCATGCCATCATATGGAGGAGATTTTTTCAATCAAAACATACCATGCTCATGTTATTGAGCATATTTCTTCAACCAACTCTTTCTGATTTCATCATCTCTTTGCATGATTTATCTTCATGCTAGAATTCTTTTTCATGTTTCTAGCCTTTCAATCATTAGTCAACGTGTCCATGTAATGAACCAAACAATCTTCAATAGCTCCCTCTGAAGTTGTCAGTCTTTTGTACTTCAAGGGATTACATAAGATGTTGACCAATATCATCATGCTCATCAATCATGTCTCTATGTACTGAGTAACTAACTGGAAGAGTTATTTACTAAATCTTCATTCAAGATTCACCAAGTTCTTGCTACCAAGCATAACTCTTCTCACAATATTTGAAGACATGGTTTCCTTTTCTAATGAAAGAGCTCTTAATGACACTCGTACCTTTTCCTTCATATAGCCATTTAATCAACGTTTTCATATTTAAGATTGCTTTCTTTGATCTGGTCTACTTGTTTGTCATCCTTAATATTGTCATCAAGGATTTACCACAATCTTGACAATTTTCATTTTATGTGCTTGCAATTCTCATTAGCAAGTATTACCAAAATATACAAAGACAAGATTAATCTTATCAATCTAGGGTTTTCCATGATTTCTTAAAAAGATGTGCCACTAGGGTTACAAACCCTAGATATTCCTTGATCTATCTCTCATTAGAAATTTTACTTTAGCGGAAATACCCAGTTTTAGGGTTTTGACTTCAAGCTTTCTTAATCCAACCCTTGTAAGGGTTTAATGCATACCCTAGAATTTGTACTTTCAAGAATACGACTTTAATATCAAGAAATTTGTAACCCTAGATACCATTTCCCAAGAGCTAGATTTTCTTTACAGGAATCAAATAACTAGGTTTAGGGTTTTCTAACTTATTCCTTTCTAGGGTTAATTTAGAAACTCTATGTATCAAGAGTTTTCAAGGCTTTACAAACCCTAACAACTTTCCTAGTCATCAAGAGCTACTGCAAAGGAATTGCAAAACCCTAACTATAATATAGACATACCTCATATGCAAAGACTACATACCTTAGTCTTCCATGATTACCGGGAGTTACATCAAAATGATATTCCAAGCATTCTGTCCTTCACGCCTTCTTCAAAAGCATGTTTTGCTACTTTATCTTCTTTTACTAGAGATGCCTTTAGACTTTGATCTATAGAAATTCCTTCAAGCTTGGATAACTTTTGGAACAATATTCCTTAAATCTTTTGTCTTTGCTTTAAGAGTCTTGGTCTATTATCCTCCACTGAAGAAGGATCGCAATTATGTCATGTATCAAGGTTATTGTTATATATCCAAGTCACTGTTATGTAACTATTCTTAGTCATATATCAAGGTAACTAGATCACTGTCATGGATTAGATTCACTGTTGTGTATTCCATATTTACAAACATTTGATTCTTCATTGATTCAAATCTCGATGGATCTTTTTCTTCCTCGCTGTCTTGGATCGCTCACAAAGACTTGCAATACTGACATGCCTCAAATAATTTTTGGATTTCTATTGTAAGAGTCAACTCAGATAACAGTCTCACCATGAGATGACTTTTTCATGACTCGCATTATAATCCCAAACAAGCCGGATTTGTATCACGATCATACCTTAGGAGAGGTGACCACAATCTTGTATCAATCAGCAGTAGAGGCTTGTATCAACCATCAGTGTAGAAGCTCGAATTAACCATAAAAAGCTTCATAAGAACTTGCATCAATCTTTGTCATGTCGAGAAGTCAACTCGTGTTGCCTAATAGACTTTGCATGCTATTTCAGACTCCAAATGCACTAATTGAAAGGATATAATGGCTCAATTGTTTCCTTATGGTGTCACACTCCTCCTCATTAGGGACTAATTTATCTAATGCTTTCATATAACCAACTAAAACCTCTGGATCTTGGTGTGGTTTTCTCTTGGTCCCCCCATCACGTGCTGGTGTTGAAAGCCATGATACATGATAGTATTTAGGTCTAAGAACATATGCTATGGCATGCAATGGGATGTTTAACATTTCCCATCATTTTTCCACCTTTGCACAAATATAATTGTACAAGGTGATATCTCCAGGCTCAACAATGTCTTTAATCTGCCCCAACATTCTATCCATCTGCTCATACACCTCGCCAATTATTGGCCGATCTAAGTCTGCAAACTTGATCATGTAATACATTGGCTCGGTGAATTGCAAACCATATTTAACCTATGACTAAAAGTAACTGTCAAAAACACTATCCTTCACTACGGTGCTACCATCTCTATCAATGTTCATCTCATCCCATGAATCACACATCACCATAGAACTTAAAGTCTGTCTCACCTTCACTAGGTGCCTAAACGTGAGGTAATAGCTTGCAAATCTAGTTTTTGAAAGCTTAAGCAACTACAACTGGGAGAAAGTGCCATAAAAGTAGTTGACCTTTGTATGCCTTGTGACATATTTAATGAGTTGCTTCCCTCTCTTGTATAGTTGATTAATCCATCCACATTCTTTATGCTTCACAATATCATGCATCAAAAGGTTCAATGTGTGCACCAAGTAGTTGTACCAAAAAATGTGTAGATGAGTCCATTCAATGATTTTTCTTGCTCCCTTACAATTTGTTGCATTATCAGTGATCACTTGAACCACATTATTAGGACCAACATCATTAATTCTTTTCAATAGGAGATCTGCAATGTTTTGAGAAGATGTGGTGATGGAGGAGGAGCCATGACTTGCAAGAAACACTACTCCGCTACTAGAAACGCCAAGAACATTTGTCAAATGTTGGTTTCTAACATTTGTCCAACCATTTGATATAATGGATACCCAACAATTCATCCACTCATCTATAAATCGTGTCAAAGCTCTATGAATCTTTGCTTTTTTTTTCTATCTAATAACAAAGTTCTAGCTTTCTCATAGTTGGGGCTCTTGTATGATTTTGGGGCTTCATTGATGGTCTTGACCAAATCATGCTAGTAGGGAGAGTGAAGCACATTGAATGGTATACCGCGGGTACAAAAAAACTAGACCACTTTTGCATCCACATCATCCCTCCTACCAATATTTAGGAAATTTTCTATTGGTCTTCTAGATTCAAAGGTTCCAGAAGTACCAAGAGGAGGTGGTTTGGCCACCAAATTTAGAGATTGTACTTGCAATGGACTCAAGTTTTTGTTTCTTAGTTTTCTTTTGTGCAACCTCCTCCATTTGGATGTATTTTTGCCTTTGTTCCATTAATACCTTAGGGGAAACTGAGATCCCTATGACACCCTTATTTTCATCAATGCCCATTACCCCACAAAGATGCCTCTTCACACAGGTATATGAAGTTTGAACCATTATAAGATTTTCCTCCAAGAAAATCATGAGGGCATAAAACCTTGAAGGTTCCACCACCTCTGCCCCCCTCAAGTTTTGTCACAAATTTCCACAAGGGTCCCAATGCAACTTTTCTCCCTTGCATTTGAGTTTCCTCTTCATCCCCTTCCCCTTCAAACCCTTCCTCCTCATCATACATTGGGTCACTATGAGTGCGACCACTATCCTCTTCTTCCATTTCTTGCCTTCTATGCCTACCCCCCACCAACACCATGAAAACGAAAAGTGGAATGATAATCCAAAATAACACCATTTTAGATGGATGACCTCCAATAAAATGAACAAGAGGAAAGAATGGGAAAGAGTAGGAGAGGAGGAGAAAAAATACAAACAATAATGACAAAAAAATGATGGAGTTAACTCGGGTTTGCACTTACCTCTTTAGCTCTTGAGAAGTTGAAAACTTGAGGTAGATGGCACCCCTTGTTCACTCCTCCTTCACTCCTCCAAGATTTCCTTTGCTCTATCTTCAAACCTCTTACAAATTTGATCTCAAAAGCTTGCTATCTCCTCTCTTCTCCAAGCTCAAGTCATAGATGCAAGAATGACGAAAGAGGGGGAGGATGCCTTTTAACCTCATTCTCCCTTTCCCTAAACTTGCCCCTAACTCACCCTAGGCCTCACTTGTACGAAATGTTAAGAAAAATAAAGTGCCTCACGAGACTGTGCGAGTGCTTTCTGGAATCGCATAGGAATCGCAAACGAAACCGTCATTGTTCCCACGTCCAAGAATCATGATTTTCCAAGCAAAGTGTGGTTTTGAAATTTGGGTGCGCGGTTTCGTTTGCAGTTCGTTTACGGATCCATAGGGTTCATAGTTTTGGCTTTTGATTTAAGTTGCATGATATAGTGAAATGGGTACGAGTTTCCAAAATTGGTACCGGTATGAAACTTGACCTCCCAAATTTTGGAAACAGGGAATCATAAAGCATACATGATACATTATAATTTATTACATTATGATTAAATTGTCCAATGTCAATGCATAAACTATAAATCTTTAAATTTACATCACATTTAGTCATGGATGATCACATAATGAAAGCAACAATATCCAAAATCAAACTTTATTATATATCCAAAATAAACCTTTATTATGTATATGAGGCTGCAAGTACAATAAAGACAATCAGGTTGCAAGTGCTATAAAGACCAAAGACTAAGTATTCAATCTTCATCCTCATCATCATAATCCTCGTCAAAAATAGAAGCAAAATCATGCTCAACAGTGGATGGTGGAGCCGAGGAAGATTGGCCAATTCCATTTCTAGTTTCCCAATTCTCAATATTCAAGGTAGCAAGACAAAGCTCCAAATCAGGACTTTCTAGATCCACATGCCATTCTTTAGAAGGACCACTGTTATATTTTGGACCCCTACGAGATGTAAGGCGAAGGTTGGAGTGCACATAAATAAGATCCTGTACCTTCTGTGAGCCCAACCTGTTGTGCTTCACATAATGAATAAAACCATGGGTGCTCTAATTCCTTTCTGCTGATGAAGAGCTTGCCATTTGTGAAAGAACACGAATGACAAGGTTTTGCAAATGTACACCATTTGCTCCATGACAAATCCATCACCTAATTGGATTCATGGTGCTTCTCTCCTCCAAATTTGATATATCTGGATAATCATTTAATCTTGCAACAAAACCAACAAATTCTTCCTTTACCTCCTTGTGTAGATGAGCTGGAAACATTCTCATAAGGGCTTTTTTCACCCCATTAGCCACCTCTCTATCTTTATGGGGTGCCTTCCTCTTCCCGTTGCTTTGAGCAATAAGCTCCTCATCATAAAATCTGGGGTTCAAGGCATGTGCTAAAGTGTGCAATGGAGTGTTGAAATTGTTCCACCTATCAATAATGATTTTCTTGACTAAATCAACAAAATGATCATAACAAATAAAAGCTATGGAAACTCCTATGAAATGATTTCCATAGTTTTCTCAACATGGTATTCATGCCATCATATACCTCTCGTAAGAAAGGTTGGTCCGTGTCAGCATTCCGAAGAAGCTCAAATGCATGGGTTGTGAACTTTAGCAAGAAATCTATCTTGCTCCACCTCTCCTCATCAAGGCACAATCTACGCACCATATATCCTCGCTTCGGATCTGCCTGTCTCCACTCAATCCAGAGTTGACTCACCACCATAGAAATGAATGGTTTCTTAACATCAATAAGGAGACACAACATTACGAAGTTTGAGGTAGATCTTGTCTTAACAACTTTTATCAACTCCAATTTGGAGTACTCTCAAAATATTGCTTGAGATGGTGGTGGTTGGTGATGAATTTAACGATCTCCCTTGCTTCTCCTGTGATTTCCTTTATCCATGGAACTTTATTGTTGATAACCTCTATGATCAGATTCAAATTATTGACAATGTAGGGTGTCCAAAAGATGTGGTCATATCTCCCCTCAATAATTAAACCGATAGCTTTGCAAATTAGTGCATTATCCGTGATAACTTGCACCACCTTGTTAGGTCCTATTTGTTTAATAGATTTATTATAACATCAACAATGAACTGTGCATCTTTTATCTCTCCTGAGCAGTGTTTCACCTTTAAAAAACATTGCTCCTTTTGGTGAAGTGGCAATGATATTTATCAATGGCCTACGCCGTGTATCTGTCCATCCATCTGAGACTATGTTAACCCTAGAGCTACTCCAGGAAGAATGAACCGGTAATAAGATATCCTCCACAAGATCCTTATCATGTAATATCCTATTTCAGGGATATTCCCCAAACCCCAGTAAACTCCAACCAAATAACACACAAGTGATGCAGTAGCTGGGAAGCTCAAAGTGATATAAATAACAATAATGCAACATAGAATAATGTAAACACGGAATACAAGCAGATACTCAAGAAATGCAGAGAGAAATGCTAAGCCATTTTATTATTTTGAGAAATGGACAGAGGACAAGAGGTGAAAAGAAAGATGGCACCTCGACTTGCACAAGGCAAGTGAAGAAATACACCCAGAATGGTAAGGAAATGGCCTCTCTCTGAACTGCGTCCAAGCTGCCAAAGAACTGCTATGCTGCTGCTGCTACTGCGGGAGTCAAATGCGGATTTGGGGCTGTTCCCTTCCTCAGAAAATGCTGAAACTCTGGAATCAACCTCTGCTCAATAAACCCAGAAAAGCCCAGAAAGCTTTTCAGAAATGGCTGACCCCCAAAAGTCACCCCCTTGAGGATCCACGCAATTCTTCAAGGCTTTGTGCTGCCACTGAATAGAACCCTCCAAAATTCTGCCCGAAACTCTGCCCGAAACTCTGCCAAAAATCCTCCAATATGCAAGGGCTGATCCCTTGCTCAATCTCCTAGCTCAAATCCTCCACAAAACCCCACTCCAGAACTGCTACCCAAAAAGACTGCGTCATCCTCTCTCAAGACTGCGCAGGCATCAAGATGCTCAACTCCTCCTCAACTCCAAAAATCGATCCTCCTACAAAAGACTGCTGAAAACTACCTTGCCTGAGTAGGCACTCGAAGTGCCTAGGGGCTAAGGGTGAGATCTCAAAACGGAGACACTTGATGCACTAAACAGTGCTGCAGACAGGCTAAACAACCAACGTGCTCTAAGTCGAAGTGACTAGCTCAAATGCACATAACTGAATGCCAAAATGAGGAGGCTCCTTTCCTCTTTATAGCGTTCACCTCTCTCAACCCTAAGGTCCACCTCCTCCAACGTAGCCCCTCTCTTGCCACGTGCTCCTCTCCATCTGCGCAGTCCCTCCAAGTGTCTGCGTGGGCCCCTTCTCTATGTGGTCCTTTGGCTCCCTTGGCTCCCATTTTAAGTCACAACGTTGTGCTACTAGGGAGTGACTTTATTCTAAAAGTGGGTTATGTCCCCCTTTTCTCACCTTTTTATTTATAAATAACTATAGAAGGCAAAATTGAGCAAAATCGAATATTCCAATTAGCCATGGTTAATTAGGAATATTACAGTCTCCCTCGGCAAAGTGTTGCTTGTCCTTAAGCAACTGAAGTGATGGATGCTGTAAAATTTTCTCACTCTCCCAAGTGGCATCCTCATTCGGTAAATTCTTCCACCTCACCAAGAATTCCCAGACTGTTCTGCTCCGCAGCTGCCTCTCCCTAGTGTCAATAATAGCCTTTGGCTGCAACACCAAATGCCCCTCATCATCCGTGGGTGGTAGCTCATCTGTCACTGTCACATGCTGCCCCAACGCCTTCTTCAGGCATGATACATAAAGAACGTTATGAATCTTGCTGCCTTGGGGCAGCTCCAACTCATATGCAACCTGTCCAATCCTGCGTATCACCCTGTATGGCCCATAAAAGCGGGGCTTGAGGTTCTCAGCCCCTTTCTGCTTCAGTGACGACTGTCGGTATGGCTGTAATCGTAGGTAGCCCAAGTCCCCTACCTCAAACTGTCTCTCCACTCGACCCCTATCAACATACAACTTCTGCTGGTTCTGTGCAGTAGCCATATTATCCTTGAGAGCTCGGAGAATATTCTGACTCTCTTGAATCCAAATCTTGGCTCTCGGAGCCTTGCTAGCACCAAACATCATGTCAGCAAAAGATAAAGGATGATATCCATACAAAGCATAGAATAGTGACATACCAATGGACATGTGATGCGTAGTGTTGTAGCAGTACTCCCCTAGATGCAGCCACTTCAGCCATGTTTGCTGTTGCCCACTGACATAGTTTTGCAAGTAGCCCTCCAGCCACTTGTTAACTATCTCTGTCTGCCCGTCCATCTGTGGGTGATAACTGGTACTCGGTGTCAACTCCGTCCCCACCAACTAGAAAAGCTCCTGCCAAAACCCGCTCATGAAACGACTATCCCTATCACTGGTGATGGTCTTAGGAAGACCATGTAGCCGGAAGACCTCTCTGAAGAACAACTCGGCCACCTGTGCTGCTGTGTAGTGTGCGGATATGGCGAAAAAATGTGCGTACTTTGTCAGTCGATCAACGACGACAAAGATGCAATCCTTGCCCTGTACCATGGGCAACCTTGTGATGAAGTCCATCGAAATACATTGCCATTTCCCCTCCGGAATGGGAAGAGGCTGCAATAATCTTGTGGGATGGCTCATCTCCCCCTTGTTCCTCTGGCAAACATCGCACTCCCGGACATGTTGGAGTACATCCTCCTTGAGGCCCTTCCATGAGAACCTCTCTCTAATGGCCTTGTAGGTTTTGGTAAACCCCTGATGGCCGGCCAGTGGTGAATCATGTGATGCCTGAAGTATCTTTTTCTTGAGTTGAGATCCCTCAGTCAAGAAGATACGGTCCATGTAGTCGATGATCTCATCGACCACCCTGTACCTGTCATTCGCCACCTCCCCATCCAGAACCTCACATGCAAATCTGTCCTTGGAGTACTCTACTAAGAGCCGAGCCCTCCATTCTGTGTCCAAGCTCATAAGAGACAACGTGGCTGGTCTACGTGAAAGGGCGTCTGCTACAACGTTGTTCTTACCCTTGACATACTCAATGTCAAAGTCATACGCTTGGATCTTACTGATCCACTTCTGCTGCCTCTCCTGTAGCTGCTTCTGCTCCAAAAAGAACCTGAGGCTGTTGTGATCAGTCCTCACCCTGAACCTGTTACCCACTAAATACCGCTGGAACTTGGCCAATGCATGCATGATGGCCAGCATCTCCTTGTCGTATATAGAATACAACCTCTCGTGCGGAGGAGCTTCCAGCTCTTAAAGGCTATAGGGTGACCTCCCTGCATCAACATTGCGTCATTCCCTTCTCCAGACGCATCACACTCCAAAACAAATGGCTGCGTAAAATCTGGCAATGCAAGCATTGGGCAACTGCTCATAACTTCCTTGAGCTTGTCAAAGGCTCGTTGCGCTATATTCGATCAATTGAATGCCCCCTTCCTCGTCAGATCTGTCAGGGGTGCAGCAAGTTGTGAGAAACTCTTGACGAACTTCTGGTAGTAAGTACAAATGCCAATGAATCCTTGAAGTTCTGTCACATTCCTCGGCTCTGGCCAATCTCTGATGGCCCTGATCTTCTCCTCGTGGACCCTCACTCCATCCACCCCTATGATGTGTCCCAAGTACAACATCTTCATCAACCCAAAGTCACACTTGGAGAGCTTGGCGTAGAACTGCTGCTCCTCTAAGATATGCAATACTGTCTTAATGTGCTAGAGATGCTCCTCCAAGTCCTGCTGTAAATGAGGATATCATCAAAGAATACCAACACAAACTTCCTTAAGTGACTGCAGAAGATGTGATTCATGCAAGACTGGTATGTAGCTGGGGCGTTGGTTAGCCCAAAGGGCATCACCAAAAACTCAAAGTGCCCATAGTGATACCTGAAGGCAGTCTTGGGAATGTCTTGCTCCCTCATGCGAATTTGATGGTACCCAGATCTCAAATCAATCTTTGAGAAGAACTGCGCTCCTCCCAACTCATCCATCAACTCATCGATCCTGGGTATGGGGTACCTGTTCTTCAGGGTCTTCTTGTTCAGGGCCTTGTAGTCAATGCACATCCTCAATGTGTCGTCCTCCTTCTTCACCAACACCACGAAAGAAGCAAAAGGACTTGTGCTCGATCGAATGTGCCCAAGAGCCAACAACTCCTGAATGGCCCGCTCAATCTCATCCCGATAGGCCTTGGGATGCCTATAGGGGTAGTAATCACTGCCTGTATCCCCTGCTCAAGTTCAATGGTGTGCTCAAACCCCCGGTCCGGTGGATGTCCCAACGGAATCTCCCCAAATACTGTGGCATACTGGTCAAGGATGGACTATATCTCTGGGTGCACCGTCTACCCTGTAGTCCCTATCTCGGATGCATGTAGCTCCACTACCCACTCTACGTCTCCCTTTCGGAACACTGCCTCCATCCGATGAGCCAAAACAGTCTGAGGCAGATATGTGTGCTGTCCCCGTATCTTCTCATGCCTCCTTGTCTTCTCATCATCCCACTCCATCTCTAGGGCCTTCCAATCTGTTGTGACCTTCCCTAGAGTGATAAGCCACTGAACACCTAGTACCATGTTGGTGTTCGAAATATTGACCACGAAAAAATGGTCAGTCAGTGTGTAGGTGCCCATCGTCACTGATAACTTTGGGACATAACGAGCACACACCATGGTTTGATCTCCTGGGACCAAAACTGAAAATCCATCGAAGCTCTCTGTCTGTATACCTCTCCACTCGACCATCTGTGCATTGATGAAGTTATGGGTTGCCCCACTGTCAACCAAAATTAATACTCGCTGGCCACATATTGTCCGCCGTACGCGCAACGTCAAATACTTGGGAACTCCTTGCAATGTTGCAAGGGCCCCTCTGGTAGGTGCAAAAGCTGCACCACTTGCTGTTGGTGGTGGAGGTGGCAAAGGACCCTACATGGCATGACTATCTCCTGCCTCCACATCCTCCTCCTCATCTTCTTCCCCGTTGCTCTCGGAGAAGACCTCAATAAAGTGTGCTTTGCCAGCATCACATCTATGTCCTGGTGCCCACGACTCTTGACAGGTAAAGCACAACTGCTTCTTCTTCAGCTCCCTCTTGGCGCATCATCAATCTGTGCACGTCCTGGATTGCCCTTTGGAGGCGGAATCCTCACATCCTTCCCCTTAGGCTGGAAAGCCTGTCTCTGGGGGTAAGGTGTCCGGGTCTTGGGTAAGGCATCCTGTAAGTCCCAAGTCCTGCTAATAGCATCCTAGAGCGTGGCTGGTCTAGTGGATCTGACTAGACCTCGAAGTGGCTCTGCTAACCCATCAACAAACATGTAGATCCTTCGTGCCGCGGATAGATCTGGCACCATCACTGAAACCCTCAAGAAGTCTGCAATGTAGGTCTCAGGGCTCTCGGTCTGTTTGAGCTTCTTCAGCTCAACAAAATGCTGTTACGGATCCCTCCGGTCAAACCTCTCCATCAATCTCCTGGTGAACTCGGCATATGTCGTCATTGTGGAGTATCCGAGTGTAACCATCCCATGGAACCACCAGTCCTGGGCCTCACCATCCAAATGTAATGTCGCCACCTTGATGGCCTCTGTCTTCGACATCTAGTTAAGCTAGAAATAAATGTCCAGCTTCTCCACCCAAGACCTTGCCGAATTGTTTGATGAACCATCAAACATAGGCAAGTGGAATCTACTAGCTGTGCTGTGCGTGTCTCCATCATGATAACGCCGGTATCCTCTGTGATGGTCGCGGGGTCTGCTATCTCGCTGGAGCTGAACAAAGTCTCTGAATGACAGAGCATCCTTGAACTCCTGCCCATAGGTCTGGTACTCTGCAAAATAATTGCCCATATGATCGAGCTCTGCCTCCTGCGGGGCTCCGGCCCCTGTGTCTGCTCCTAGGAAAGTGGGCATGGTAGAGCGTGTAGGGGCATGTAAGGCCATCTGCTGAGTAGTATCACGCTGAGTGGCACCCTGCTTTGGAAAATGGTAGGATGTACCTGATCCCTCACCAACCTGGAAAATCCGTGGGTTCTCACGCTGTCTAGCCTCTACTGCCGTGAATCTCTAACCCCATCACCTCGATCTGCGTCGACAGATCCTGCATTGATTTGAGGAGCATGTTTGCAAATCTCTTCTCGTCCTCATCTGCCATCGGATCCCCCTGCTCTGCGTCCACCACAGGCTCCTCCTGTTTTGTGTCCACCACCCGAACACAGTCTCCCTCTCCGTAGGTGTTCTCCAACCTACGCTCAAGATCTCTGTATTTCCTACCTCTGTAATAGATGTAGGGCTTCTCCCTCGGCGTCATAGACTGCTAGCTCCACAGGCTGAGCCAGATCTATGCTCTGATACCACTGTAATATCCCGTTTCAGGGATATTCCCCAAACCCCAGTAAACTCCAACCAAATAACACACAAGTGATGCATTTGCCGGAAAGCTCAAAGTGATATAAATAACAGTAATGCAACATAAAATAATGTAGAGACGGAATACAAGCAGATACTCAAGAAATGCAGAGAGAAATGCTAAGCCATTTTATTATTTTGAGTAATGGACAGAGTACAAGAGGTGATCAGAAAGATGGCACCTCGACTTGCACAAGGCAAGTGAAGAAATACACCCATAATGGTAAGGAAATGGCCTCTCTCTAAACTGCGTCCAAGCTGCTGGAGAATTGCTATGCTGCTGCTGCTACTGCGGGAATCAAATGCGGATTTGGGGCTGTCCCCCCCCAGAAAATGCTGAAACTCTGGAATTAGCCTCTGCTCAATAAACCCAGAAAAGCCCATAAAGCTTTTCAGAAATGGCTGACCCCTGAAAATCACCCCCTTGAGGATCCATTCAATTCCTCAAGGCTCTGCGCTGCCACTGAGTAGAACCCTTCAAAACTCTGCCCGAAACTCTACCAAAAATCCTCCAATATGCAAGGGCCGATCCCCTGCTCAATTTCCTAGCTCAAATCCTCCACAAAACCCCACTCCAGAATTGCTAGCCAAAAAGACTGTGTCATCCTCTCTCAAGACTGCGCAGGCATCAAGATGCTCAGCTCCTCAACTCCAAAAATCGATCCTCCTGCAAAAGACTGCTGAAAACTACCTTGCCTGAGTAGGCACTCGAAGTCCCCAGGGGCTAAGGGTGAGATCTCCGAACGGAGACACTCGATGCACTAAACAGTGCTGCAGACAGGCTAAACAACCAGCGTGCTCTAAGTTGAAGTGACTAGCTCAAATGCACATAACCGAATGCCAAAATGAGGAGGCTCCTCTCTCTTTTATAGCGTTGGCCTCTCTCAACCCTAAGGCCCACCTCCTCCAACGTAACCCCTCTCTTGCCACGTGCTCCTCTCCATCTGCGCAGTCCCTCCAAGTGTCTGCGTGGGCCCCTTCTCTACGTGGTCCTTTGGCCCCCTTTGCTCCCCTTTTAAGTCACAATGTTGTGCTACTAGGGAGTGACTTTATTCTAAAAGTGAGTTATGCCCCCCTTTTCTCACATTTTTATTTATAAATAACTATAGAAGGCAAAATTGAGCAAAATCGAATATTCCAATTAGCCATGGCTAATTAGGAATACTACATATCATTTTTGAGAAGCTGAGTTTTGACTTTTTCATAGTTGGGCCTCTTGTACCTTGTGGGAGCTTTGTTAACTGTCCTTATCATATCTTGCCAGTAAGGAAAGCGAACAACATTGAATGGGATGCCACATGCATATATGCATCTACCCACTCTTGAATCAACTTCTTCTCTCGCATGTACATTCACCAATTTAGCAATTCTGCTATCTTGAACTAAAGCGGATGCCCCTCTAGTATTTTTGGATGGTGGTTGTGTTGAAAAATGTGTAACTGGGTTCGGTCTTCATAAATATGAAATGTACTTTTGGTTCTTGTATATTGTAAAATGAAAGAAAAATTGTTATTGTTATTTTGAGCATGGGTTTCATGCTCAAGTTCTTTTATTTTAGAGGTCAAGCACCCTTTGAGTGCTTATAGGGTTTGTCCTAAGGTTAAGAAGTCAAAAGAGTCATTCTTATATGAAGAAGACCCCATCGGGCACATTGTAACTTGTAAAAAGAATTATTTTTGTATTTTAAAGTGTCAAGATACCCTCCAAGACCAAGTTGGCCTGGCAGTTAAGAAGTCGGCCCAATCTAGGGCATTTCGTCCACCTTGGAAGCCTATATATACGAGGGAACTTGTCCTCCTATGGACATCATTCATCCTCTCATCGTTCAAGTGAAGGAGAAGAAGGCTAGTGAAGAAGGACGAAGACAAGTGTTTGGGTTATTTTTCTCTCTTTTCATACATGCGAAGGAAAGGAGGCTAGGGTTTTGCTGTTGCAAGATCAAACTTATAGAAAGTGCAGAAAGAAGGTCAAAGGAAGGCTCATTAGGTCATCCTCAAGGCCTAGAAGAAGGAGAAACTCAAGCAAAGGTTAAGAGAAGCCTTGGAAGCCCTAAATCTGCTCACATGTGTGGAGGCAACAACTATTGCAGGGGCCAAAAATTTCAGACTTGTAGTAGAGGCCGAAATTCTGTAGCTGGGGGTTGAAGTTGTGTTGCTAGAAGAGATTTGACTGAGTTTGACTTGGACAAAGGAAGCACATCATCAAGAAGGTCGGACTTGGCCTTGGTCTAGAGGTCTTTGGATTCGTCAATTAAAGAATCTATAAGAAGAGAAAAGATTGGTGGGTTTTCCTCTCAAGTGAAGAGGTTTTGGCCCTGGCTTTCAGCATATATCCTGTGTTCCTGTTGATCTTCTTATTTTGGTAGTTGTTTGATGATAAAAATAACATAATAATAAGAGAAGAAGCTAATAAGTAAGAAAAAGTAGAAAGACATCACAAACAATTATCAAGTTTAAGAGAAATCATCCTAACTATAGCCCTATAGATTTCTCAACATGGTATCAGAGCTAAGGTTGGCTAAGGGCATGATGAAGATCAATACATCCTTGAAGAAATCTTTGAAGAAGTGTTCTTTGGTAGCAAGTCATCTCAAGAAAGGTATCAAGGCATTATGGAATCTCCTATTATCCATCAAGAATAGAATGACCAAGACTTCTATAAAGGACAAACTATTGTCAACACTTACTAGCACATTCGAAGATGAGAATATTTGGGTCATCGATAGTGGAGCATCAAGACATATGACAAGTGAACACAAGCAACTAAATACCTTGTCAAGAGGAAAATCTTTTTACTCTGTTGAGCTTGGTGACAAGAAGAGCTGTTTTGTAAGGGGAATTGTATCAACCTCACTGGAGATAGAGAATGGAGGAAATATTCATCTCAACAACATCCTATTTGTTCCAGGTTTGCAAAAGAATCTACTTTCTATTTCATGTCTAGAAGATAAAGGAGTAGTGGGGGATAAAAACTCTAGCATTGAAAATGCAAAGATGATTGGGATTCGTGAAGGAAGACTCTACAAATTACTGACTCCTCTCTCTCAAGCTTTGGTTCACATTGAAGTGAGTCCATGAACTTTGGCATAGAAGGTTTGGTCACCTTCAGTACAAAATCTTACCAACTCTAAATTCAACGGTGAATGGCATCCCTAAACTCAAGGAGGATCATGAAAGAGTATGCAAGGGATGTGCATTAGGCAAAAATGTCAAGAGACCATTTGGAAGCAGTGCTTCAAGGTCAAAAGAAATTTTGGATCTCATTCATTTTGATGTTTGAGGTCCTATGTCTACAAAGTCTCTTGGAGGTCATCTATATTATGTAACATTCATTGATGACCACTCAAGGAAAACTTGGGTCTATTTGCTGAAGACCAAGGATGAAGTATTGAACAAATTTCAAGAATTCAAAGCTGAAGTGGAGAACCTTATAGAAAGAAGGATAAAGATCTTAAGATCCGACAATGGAGGAGAATACACTTCAAAGGAACTCATAGCTTTCTGTAAGGAGGCTGGGATTAAGAGGGAGATGATAGTCCTATACAATCTCGAACAAAATGGAGTTGCTGAATGAAAGAATTGATCTATTGAAGAAAGTGTAAGAGCCATGTTACAAGATCAAGATTTGTCAAAATTTTTGTGGGGTGAAGCAACAAAGATTGTTGTATATATATACTCAAAATTGAAGTCCTCACAGATCACTAGACAACATGACTCTTGAAGGAGGATTCACTTGGAAGAAACCAAGCATGGGCCATCTCTGAATATTTGGCTGTCCTATCTATATTCACATTCCGAAGGATAAGAGAAAGAAGTTGGATCCTACAAGCATCAAGAGAATATTTGTTGTCTACAGTAATACCTCAAAGGCATATAGGATGTACATAAAGGAAGGACACCAAATAGAAGTAAGCTGAGAACCTTTGATGAAAGTATTGCATTCAAGAAATCAAAGGACCTCCCGATGGACTCTGATGATGAAGAACTTCCAATAGTTGAGGAAGAATGCACAAGGGAGGAAGAAAACTCAAATCATGAAGATGAAGGTCCCAGTGAACTTGTGCAACTTGTGAGCATCCCTGAAAGCAGAAAGAGACCTAATTGGTTGAAGTCTAGCCTTCTAGATGTAGAAGGACATGGAGCAGCCAAAGGCACATTCAGGGAAAATAAGAAACTCATAAGATATTTAGGGTATGCTGCAGCTTACATGACGAAGTTAATAGAAGTTGAACCATCCACCTTTGAAGAGGTTGTCAAACATCAAGAGTGGAAAGATGCCATGAATGACGAGTATCAATCAATAATGAAAAATGGAGTTTGGGAGGTCGTACTTAGGCCTGAAGACAAATCTGTGGTAACTACAAAGTGGCTCTACAAGATTAAACATGCAACAAATGGGATTATTGATAAATATAAGGCAAGATTTGTGGCTAGGGGCTTCTCTTAATAGGAAGGCATCGATTATGAAGAGACATTTGCACCTACAACAAGGTATACAACGAGACATTCATTGGTCTCTCTTTGGAAACATTGATGGGATGGAACATCCATCAAATGGATGTCAAGACAACATTCCTTATTGGCACTATTGATGAAGAAGTCTATATAGAACAACCCTTGGGATTTGAAGTAAAAGATAGAGAGACTTATGTCTGCAGGTTGAAGAAGGCATGGTATGGCCTTAAGCAGGCTCCAAGGGCATGGTATGCAAGGGTGGATGTATACCTAAAAAGATTGGGCTTCTCGAAGAGTTCTGCTGATCCAAACCTCTACATCAAGGTGTAAAGGATGAGCCTATAATCAATCTTCTATACGTGGATAATCTTCTCATGACAGGTGTAGAAGGTCATATTCAATAGTGCAAGAAGTAGCTAGCATGATAATTCGATATGAAGGATCTAGGGTTGATGCACTATTATTTGGGTTTGGAAGTTTGGTAAGGACCTGATGATATTTATCTAGGTCAAGGAAAGTATGTGATCGAGATGCTAAAGAGGTTTGACATGATGGATTGCAAACCTATGACAACCCCTATGATCACAAACTTGAAGAAGCTAAAAAGCTCCAAATCAAGCCCCGTGGATCCAACAAGGTATAGACAATTGATCGGCTCAGTGATGTATTTGATAAATACTTGACCAAACATTTGTTTTGTAGTGAATGCTCTTAGTCAGTTCCAGGTAGAGCCCAAGCATGATCATTAGATAACAGGCAAGCATATACTGAGGTATCTGCAAGGAACAATCCACCACTGCCTGAAGTATGATAAGAGGAATGATGTCCACTTGATTGGATATACAGATTCCGGTTGGGGAGGCAGTGAGATGGATGGGAGAAGCACTATTGGAGGATGTTTTAGTTGGGATCCTCCATGATCTCATGGTTGAGTAGAAAGCAAGAATCAATTGCTTTGAATAGTGCTGAGGCTGAATATATTACAACCTGTGAAGTAAGTATGGAAATTGTTTGGTTGAAGAAGTTGTTGTCCGAACTTGTTTGAAGGATTGATGGACCTGTTGAAATATGTAACTAGGTTCGGTCTTCATTAATGTATTTAAGTCACAATGAAATGTATTTATCAAAATAATGAAGAAAGTATTTATTATTATTATTATTATTATGACTTATTAAAGCATGGGTTTCATGCTTGGGTCATCATATTTTAGGTCGAAGTCCCCATTTAGGACTTCTAAGATTTATTCTGAGTCATTAGAGTCATTGCACACTTAAAGAGACCCTTCTTGGGATTTTGAATCATGTACAAAGAATTAATAGTGAGTCAAATATGCTATTTGTAACCTCCACACAATGTTGGCCTCAAGGAGATCAAGTCAGCTTCAGGAAGGACAATTCGACCTCACTGGAAGGCTATATATACAAAGGCAGTTTGAATTCATTTGGAGGATTCACTTTCTCTCTCATAAGTTCGATATCCAGAAGCAAGAAGTTGGGAAGTGCGAAGTTGGAAAAGGGCTAGAAAAGAGATGGAAAAGGGTGCGAAGTTTGAAGGGAAGAGAGAAGACACCAAGATCAAAATTTTGGGTCATCTATCTCTCATTCAAGTGGATTATCTACGACGATTGAAGTTTTTCTTTGTCTAGTCGAAGCTGTTGCTGCCAGTTGCTGGGTTGAAGTTACTACTGCAAGTTGCTGCTGCTAGGTTGAAGTTGCTATTGAAGGGCATTCATTTGCAAGGAGGAAGTGAGAGCTGACTTAGTGTGGAGGAAGTCTTTGTCTAGGTCAAGAGTCTTGGATTATCTTGTGAAACTATTGAAGGAAGAATGGTTGACTGGCTTTTCCCCTAGATAGGGGTTTTGCCCTAGCTGTCTGCCTACATCTCGTGTCTTTGTGTTATTGCTTGATTAACTAAAAGAAAACGAAGAACATAAAGATAAAAGAATCACAAGTAATTATCTATATAAGAAAATCTTTTTGCCTTTATGATTTTCTAACAGGTCCCTACGGTGATACATTGTGACAACACTAACTGTATAAGGTTGTCCGAAGACCCAATGTTTCATGGAAAGACGAAGCACATAAATAACAAGTATCACTACATCCGAAAGCTGGTGCAGGATGGAGTGTTACAACTACAGTATATCTCCATTGATGAACAAGTAGCTGACATCTTGACAAAATCTCTTCCTAATAAAAAGCTTGTGTATTTGAGAGACAAAATTGGATTGGTTGATATATCCTCCTTGGTTGAGAGGGAGAGATAGACACATCATTCTTGTCTTCACTCCGTGAAGAAATAATGGAGGATTGGGTAAGCATTTAGCATCCAATACTCTTTGAGGATGAGGTAGGGCATCCAAGGCAAGAGTAGTCATAGAGGAAATTCCTTGAGGATGTGGTATTCCAAGATAGGAATTGTCCTGGAAGGACATACCCTGTGAACACCCGAGTGGGGTATGTACCTTGAGAGACAATGATGATGGTGTCTATCAGTCATTGGTCTTGCCAACATTGTGCTTTGATCTTATGGAGAGATAGAGTTCTTAGTCAAGGCCTTGCTATGTGACAATGTTGGTTGGAATGATGCAAAGAGATGGCATACCAATCTGACTCTTCTTATGAGATCTCTTCAATTTGAGAATGTCCATGTACCATTTATGAATACCTCCCTAGTTAAGAGCAATGTTTTAAAACTTTGACTCTGACTCCGACTCTGTTGAGGGTCGACTTTGACTTGGTATCGACTCGACTGGTTTGATTTCAATGACTCGGTCGCTGTAAAAAATACATTTTATATATATAATATATATATATATATATATATATATATATTTATTTATTTATAAAAAAAGCATAATTTTAAAGATTTTCGTTCATGTTTCCAAACACAAAGCTTTAGAATATAGATAGAAGACAACATATGATCAAAGTAGGCTCATGAATATATCCATTATATCAAAATGGCACCTAGTGCATTGTCCAATACATACATGATGATGATATAGAGATCAAAACAAAAACACATAACCAAAGAGGCTAGAAATGGCCTCTACAACAAAAGTAAACTGTGACCAGTACTACTGGCTACTACTAGAGAAGCCAACATCATCTGGCTCAACTTCTGAATCAGAGTCAGACAGGGAAGCCCATGGCTCCTCCTCCTCATCATCTCCAACTGCAACTATAGAAGTGGTAGCACTAGCAGGCTGTGCAGCTGGTGGCTGTTGAGATAGACGAGATATGTGCTTTTGTCGTGGCTGAGCAGAGGAAGCGCTTGCAACTGGAGGAGTTGGGGCTAGCCTTGAGGCTGGTACAAGTGGCTCTGCATTCACCTGAACATTACGTTCAAGTGATGCCATCGTCTATAAATCAAAATCAAGTTCCTCATCAAAATCAAACTCTGCTGGATGACTCTCCACTACCCAATCTGAAGTTGGATCAATATCTTCCAACACAATGGGATCTGAATCATGTCTTTTGTTTAGCAATTGGTTGCGTCTGAGCTGGAGTTGTATTGGACATAGACTAAATCATTTAACTGTTTTTGATCCAAACGGTTTCTCTTCTTCGTGTGAATCTTCTCAAAGACAGACCAATTCTACTCACACCCAGTAGCACTGCAAGTTTGACTCAAAATACGAATTGCAAACTTTTGCAATTGAGGACAATGGCTACCAAAAACCTCCCACCATTGTGCTGTAAAAAACATAGGAGTGTATCGAGTTAGCTCAACGAAATTACAAATTATATCCAACTTTCAAATTATAAACGATTTAACAAAATAAGTATTAAGAATTTGAAGATTGAAATTTTTGTTTACCTGGCTCATCTGCTTCCCTTGCAATCTTTGCTAGGTTCTTCCCAAAGGTACCTGTGGCTTTGCTGAAGATTGTGACCTATCGGTGTATCTCCAGCTGATCACACTCTAATGGGATCATGCGTTCAATGCAGTCAATCAATCCATCTCTAACCTTCCCACTCAAAGCTCTTGCCATCAAAGCTTTATAATGATACCGTGGGTTCAGAAAATACCCAACTGCATATATAGGGTGATGGAGTTTATTGTTCCATTTTTCATCAATGATTGCCCAAATGGGCCCATACTAAGCCACTTTATCCTTGTATGCCCTCTTTATTTGCTCCTTTGCTTGATCCATAGCCTCATAAATGAAGCCCATAGCCAATCTTTCCCCATCCACCAACCGCAACACCTTAACCAGTGGCTCAACAACCTCCACAATTTCTGTTGTCTTTCTCCAAAATATTTCTTCATTAACTTTCTTTTTCAATTCTTTGCCTTCCTATTTGAGAGACCACTGGCTTTGATTCCATTCATCACTGGAAAATATATTTTGCAAGTTTCTATGTTGTGAAAGTATCGATTGCAATGTCAAAAAATGAGTAGCAAATCTAGTGATGGCAGGCCTAATAATATCCCTACCCCCTGTGTGTCTCCTCATAAGGTTCAAAATCCATGAATGATTGTAGATAAATTTTGTTATGCTTTTGGCATGATTTACAATGTTTTTGACCCAATCTAATTTGCCAATATCCTCAAGCATGAGGTCTATGCAATGTGTAACACATGGGGTCCAAAATATGGTTTTGTGTTTTTCCTCTAACAATTTACCAACAAGAACATAGTTAGAGGCATTATCTGTGATTACTTGAACAACATTAGCCACCCCCACCTCCTCAGCAACCTCATCGAACAACTGAAACAAAAATTGTCCATCTTTCACCCTATCAAATGCATCAACTGATTTTAGAAACATGGTTCCCTGTGGGCAGAAGATAAGAAAGTTTATGATAGTACGGTTCCTTTGATCAGTCCATCCATCTGACATGATGGTACATCTTGTTCTTGCACATGAGTCCTTGAAATCTTTCAAATAGTCATTAATGGAGGCAATTTCTTTCTGCAGATGATACCCCCTTATCTCATGCATAGTAGGGCCTTTGAAGCTTTTTCTAGCAGCATGTATGGCATCAAACATAGGCTCATAATATGGTGAACGAGAAGCATTGAAGGGGATATCAGCATCATACCACCATCTACATATGTAATCACAAACAGTCTCCTTCAATTCTTTCTTCCAATGGTCATCTAAAGTGGGCTGCAAAGTTCTACTAGCTTCAGGACCATGTGCATCTGATGGAGAGGAGGGTGTGACAGTGAAATAACTTTCGATATTCATATCACCCTTCTTTTTCATTTTACCCCTACCCTTTTCTTGAATAGACTCCAAAGAAGGAGGAAGATATCAGAAGGGGTTGGATGCATCAGTACAAGGGATAGAAGAAGAACCCCCAAAATCAAAATGGGGGTTGCTAGCCATCATTTTTTGTATACTCCTCTGCCTCCCAATTTCAGTTTCTATTTCTTTTTGCCTAGCCTTTTCTTCTTTAAACTTCTCAAAGTTATTTAACAAATCCTTCCTAATCTCCCGAATTTCTAGTGATTCACATGGAGTAATTTGGCCTCTAATACCTCCCAATTGTTGTTTCAACCTATTAATGCCCCTAGGACCATCCTTAATTTTTCTATGGCAAAATTTGCAATGCATTTGACTATCAACCATTTCAACATATGCCCAAGCAACATCTTTCACTCTAGGTACCATTTTTTCACTTAGAAATCAAAGGGAAAAATCTGAAAATGAAAACAAAAAAATAACATTGCTTCAATGTTCATTTCTTTCACAAAAAACACTCTTTTCAATTTCCAGATTTGCACAAAAAAATAAATAAGCAAAAACATATATTTAGAAGTGAAAAAAATACCTCTAGGCACAAACTGCCCCTCAAAGTTGCTCCAACAAACTGCCTCCTCAATGCTACTCCAATGGTTACCCAAGAAGCTCCTCACTCCTGCTACAATGCTTGCCCAAGACTCCTCACTGCTACTCCAAAAACAAACTCCACAACTCCTCACAAACTCCTCATAAATTCTCACTCAAATGCAATGAAATGGCTGTGAGGAAATGAGAGGGGTTGGGTGGGTTTTATAGGGTTTAGGAGAGGGAAATGGGACCCAAAGAACCTGTTAGCGCTTGGAATTCACCTAGGCTGAGATAGACAAACTCTCAAGGCTACATCAAACCATTTCACCTCGTAGCTAGCCCTACGAGGTATGAGAAGGCTCTCTCGGGTCAGATTCGGTAGATCTTTCAATATGATAAGCTGACCAATTAGGAATAAAGATTTTAGGCTAGTAAATTGATAAGGGGGGTTGATTTAAAGATTTTTGGTTTTTTGGTGGCAATTGGAGGGAGTGCAATTCAGGGTGCGGGGATTGAGCACAGTTTTTGCAGGGGGATCTTTGGGGCAAGGTAGGAGTAAGCGCTGATGCCTTAATCTGAGATGGATGATCAGGGATGATAAAGAAGGAGCTAAAGAGGGCAAACAACCATTTGAATCCTCTCTAGATAGCAGAAAACATAAATTTTGAACAAACTAAAAAGCTGAGCATGTCAAAGCATGTATTCAAACTTTACCACTTCATCTGTCCAAATAGAAAAGAGAGATGTAGAATACATAAACAAAATTACAAGAACATGTAGAGAACACACCATCAACACTACAATCCACAAGAATCCACAAGGATGTCTGCAAAACCCTGGCCTTCTTCCTCTTGAAATTGCAAAGATAGATGTAAAATATACAATGAAACTTTCTCCCACAAGAGTCCAACCTTCCAACCTCTCAAAATGACTAAGAAAACACATAATATAGGCAAGCTAACCTCTTCCCTTGCCTCTAGAGGTTGAGCTCATCCTTCTAGGAGCAGTTTGAACTAATTCCAAACTAAGCACTAGATAATAGGCAGCTCAACAACTTGCCTCTATTACTTAGCTAACTGATTCATGCATTAATTATTCACTTTTTACATCAAGGGAGCTTCTAGAAGAGTAAAGAGAGGTAAAATCTATCAAAGTGCCATGAAAATATTACATTTATCCATCATCTACAAGTAAAAATAATCAACCATAGTCAAAACAGTGTTTTTTGACCAAAAAAGTCAATTCTGGCAAAGTTAGCTCTCACATCCGCGCCCCCTAGCTCTCACGTCCGCGCACCTTTGCAACAACGTTTGAGTGGGTTCCACTGGTCCAAATCAGGTGCAAGATGGCTCATTGGAAAGCTTGGTCTGTCTACTTTCCATCCCAAGTGGAATTTCTGAATTTGGAGTTGTTTTGCCCCCTCAAAAACCATTTCTCCCAAGGTCACTTTCTGCAACTCAAAAAGTGGGCAGAAAGTCATTTTTTTGATGTATTTTGAGCTTTTGGAGGCTCAAATCTCAAAATCAAACTTCTCCCAAGTACTGGTAATTTTTCTCTTGGCATGCCCTTTCCAAAAATGCCAAGTTTGCAAAATTCCGAGCAGTTCTTCAAAATGTCCGCGTACGCGACGCGGACGCGACACGGGAAAAACCTGTAAATGGCACAAAAAATTCACAAATGACAAAATTTTCTCCAAATTTCTTGAAATTTGGGCTGGGAGTCCCCAATCAAGTACCATGCTCAGACAAAGAGGCTTTGGCCAAAATTTGGATTGGATCGAGCGTTTTCCTTCGTTTTTGTGTTTTGGCCAACCGTCCTTGGAGCACCTTCGTTCTCGCCGGTATTTTTGACATTTCTCTCAAACCATGACACCTGTGTAAAAAATGAAGGAGGTTTTTCTTACTTGGCATGTGGTGGACAAAAACCTCTCTCAGTTTTCCAAAATTCATCCCTGACTGCTCTGAAACATCATTTGAGTGAAACTTGCCCTGATGTGTGAAACAAGGAATTTGGTCGAAATGAAGCGAAATGAAGGGGATAGGGGGCTTCTAAATTCTTGGGGAAATTTTTGGGAGTGGGGAGGGATGTTAGGAAGCAGGGGAAAGTGGAATCTCAGAGATTGAGTGAGGGGAGGGGGTCCAAAAGGGCAAATCACAGGCCAAACCTAGAAAATTGCCAGGTTGTAGCTAAAAACTAGGGTTTGTGCAAAA
>APFE030912468.1:64446-83886 GCA_000404065.3 Pinus taeda | reverse complement strand
GAAATTATGATCATAATCCTCCTTTGCAATCATAACACCACCACAAAGCACATGGAGGAGACATACCTTGACAAATTTGGGTGAGCTTGGAAGAGAGTTTGCTGATTGGATGAGTTTTTGTGTGAGGTGCCCAGAAATCCGCGCACCTCTCTGAAAAAACCGCGCGCTGCCCAGAAATCCGCGCACGTGTAATTTCCTTTAGAAAAAATCTCCTCTCAGAGCCGCGCACTGCCCAGATGACCGCGCACACTCATGACATAACCGCGCACCTTCCCAGGCACTGAAATTGCTGAATCTTGCCCGAAATCGTCTTCTTTGCCTTTAGCCTTGTAATTTCTTGCTCCCAAATGCACAATGAGGGTTTTCAAAGAGGGAATTTACCTTTATATGCTTCCATTTAAAAAAAAAAATTTAACTCAAAAACCCATTTTATAATGTTTATACTTTGACATTCTTTTAACACTGTTTTGGAGTCATTTTGTCCTGAAATGAGCTCTTTTGATGCGATTGACTCCGTTCTTTTTGCAGGTTGACCATCTGATGCACTGTAGAGAAGGAACCAGGGTTGTTGCCGGCACTTTTGCAACCTTCTGAGAATTTCTTTATTTTTTACAAATTTGACATGACCTTGGACTTAAAAACATGGTTTTTAAATCCAAGGCATAAAATAATCTGTCGCTGAGGAAAATAACAATGAAACATGTGTACATACCTCCCTTTGGCTTGCTGGGCACTCACTGACCTTGACTCATGACCTTGATATGATTTTGACTCAAAACCCTAGACCTAAGACTTGGGACTTCAAGACAAAAAATAACCACAAGTGTGACTCAATTACATTGTAGTATGTGACCTCATCCAGCAAAGCCAAGAAGGGAACAAAGACCTGCTCCTCCATTCAGTGTTATAGCATGCCTAGTGGGATGCAAAATTGACACTGATGAGACACCTAACTATGCATATGCAAAGAGCTATTGATCGCTGATGGAGGGCTTAAGACCGACACTAACAGAACCCAAAGGCACATTAAAATGGGCTTTGGGGTCCCAAAAAACCAATTAAAAAAAAGTTGCTGAAAATCGTTGTCTGGTGGCTTTTACCGACCCGACTGAGTTGGCTCGGACTCGGTCGAGCCGATCGGGTTATGACCGAGCCGGTTGAGTTGGTATCCAACTTGGCCAACTTGATAACAACCCGGCCAACTAGTTTGAGTCACTGGCCGTTTCGACCCGACCACCCATTAACCTGGATTGACTTGGCTTTTTTGGAGTCAATTCAGCTGGGTCTTAAAACACTGGTTAAGAGGGAGTGTTGAAAAATGTGTAACTAGGTTTGGTCTTCATAAATATGAAATGTACTTTTGGTTCTTGTTTATTGTAAAATGAAAGAAAAAATGTTATTTTTATTTTGAGCATAGGTTTCATGCTCAAGGTCTTTTATTTTAGAGGTCAAGCACCCATTGAGTGCTTCTAGGGTTTGTCCTAGGGTCGAGAAGTCAAAATAGTCATTGTCATAAGAAGAAGACCACATCAGGCACATTGTAACTTGTAAAAAGAATTATTTTTGTATTTTAAAGTGTCAATATATCCTCCAAGACCAAGCCGGCCTGGAAGCTAAGAAAACAGCCTAATCTAGGGCATTTTGTCCACCTTGGAAGTCTATATATAGGAGGTAACTCAACTTCCTGTGAACATCATTCATCCTGTCATCATTCAAGTGCGTAATGACCAAAAGTCGTATACGCAGCAGAAATATTAAAATACTAAGTAGACAAAGACAACCATCGTAGGATAGTAATTGTAAATGTATATTGTATTAAAGAATTGATGTATGATGATTACAAATGAGAATGAGGGTCCTGTATATATAGCCAGGTAAGTACCTTTTCACGAACAAGCATGTCTCTAAGACATGCCTTTTCATTACTAACTAACTAATCATTATTTATTTTACTTATTATTTGTTATTATATTTATATTATTATGATTATTATTTATTATCTATTTGTACATAATTTATGTTCATAACATTGTCTTCCCCTTCAAAAAGCTTTGTTCTCAAAGCTTACTGATGAAGGATCAATTCTCTTCTGTTGAGCGGCATATCTTCTTATTTATGAGCTTTCATCCTTGTTGATACAAGATGATATGATGTTCTGAGCGATAGACAAAATTGTCGTATTGAAAACGGATCAGACCATCCTAGATTAATCTTTTGGGAAATATTTTGACCCTTGAAGCTGTGTGGTGAATAGTTATTGTATGAATGGATTGAACTCACTTCAATATTCTTTGGAACATAAGCTTGTTGTTTATGTTCTGCGTGATATAGATTTGTAGATTTATTAAGGCTTCTACTCTTGTGATTCAGATGTAGATAAGGAATTGTTCTTGTTTGAACTTCCTTAAACGTTTTTATGGCAGCTTCATGATTTCCATAAGGCATTGTTGTTGTTGACTTAACTACTGAATCTCTATTTGGGGTGTCCTTTGTTTGAACGACAACCTCTGAGTACATTTTTACTTCAATAGGGTTTGGATTTGCCTGAACTGCGAGATTAGTGGTCTTGATGTTTGTTTCTTCAGTTTGGACTGCTACATCTGGAGATTTTGATACTTCCTTTGCGACAAGTTCTTTGAACCTATTCGTTAATGATTTCTTTTCGTCCTTGAGTTTTTTAATCTGTTTGAGCAGATTTTGATTATGATTTTTGAGACGTAAGCATTCCTCATTCTCCGAGTCAACTTTATTTTGGCCTTCACGCTTCTCATCTTTTAAACACTTGATTTGTTCTACTAATGTTTGGTAAAGGCTCTTCAAATGTAAATTTTCTTCTTCTTGTTCTAATAAACATTCCTTGAGTTCCTTCTTTGATGCTTTAGCTTTCTTGACTTGTTCGAGTAGTTTTTCTTGGTGATCTCTGAGGTGCAAAATTTCTTTGTCTTTGCGAATGACTTCTTTAAGCTCTTTTTGCTTCTTTGATGTAGTTTTTTCGTTATCTTGAAACATTAAGTCTGAGATATCCTTAAGGTGTTCTAATGAAGATTTTATTGATTTTGATTTACTTGTTATGTTTCGAAACATGACCATCTCCCCTTTATAAGGAAATGTCAAAACTTGTTTCTCTTTGTCTAACATGAATGTACCGAAATCCTTAAACCAGGGTTGACCGAGTATGATGTCAGTCTTGTTATCCACCCTTACAACATGAAATTGAGATATGTATTCATAATGACCTATTGTCACTTGTAGATCACTAATTTTATACTCTTTTTGGTCAAAAATATTTTTCTTTACACCAATGCTTAGCTCTGATACCAAATGAAGCGAACAAGGTTCGTTCTTCAGTTAAATACTTTAGAAGGCTTGGAATATAAAGATATTCATGAGGATACACATATTATATATGAAATGTATGAAAAAGATGATGATACAATGAGAGTGAGAGACTTGCTTATATACCAAGCAGGTGCCTCTTCATGGAGAGTCATGTCTCATAGACATGACTTTTCAGCCTAATTACTAATTAAATAATCATTATTTATGATTATTATCATTTCAAACATTTAATCCTGTGATTATCACCACCAGTTGAAGTATACACTTTCATGGCAAAGGTTTTTTGCAAAAGTCCTTGTCACCGAAGACCATTACTCAATCCATAGTGACACCTTTGTTGGCCAAAGAATTTGCATGAGAGTTAAGGTGTCTTTTAACATGATAGAAATCAATCTTTTGAAACCTTGTAATTCAAAGGCTTATTCTGTGCAAGATGGCAACTTGAGACTACTTAGGATTCCCTTTGAGTTTACTCACCCGTTGGATTACAATCATTGAATCACTAAAAACCATTAAATGACAAATTTACCTAGACAATGCCAAGTCTAATCCTTGCCACAAAGCTAAGTATTTAGTTTGGTCTTATTAGTTGATGCTTGTAATCCCCAAGTGCACTACATCTCCCTTGCTTCGTTGGGGCAAAAGATAACGCCTCCTGTTCTAGCCGCTCCAAAACCATAATTTTTTTTTTTGTAAGCTAACACCCTCGGGGAATTTGAACTGGTGACTTATCACAAGGAATGCCTTAAAAATGCACCCTTTTGTTGAAGAAAGTGTAACTAGGTTCGGTCTTCATAATGACATGATCTTTGTATTTGATGTAATAAAAGGAAACAAATTACCTTTTTTTAATCTTGCTACATGGGTTTCATAAGCAAGAAGTGTCTTTAGGTAAAAGACTTCTTCTTGATGTCTTTGCGATTTATTTCTATGTCAAAGAATCATGTCATGAGTCCATGTAAATGTATACAAGTCTTCAACAAGTGTAATAGCCCTCCTAGACCAAAATCGATGCCTCAAGACAACCCTTCTGAAGTCTGCAAGCAAAACAATAAAGATATGATCGCGTCGGCTACAAATAAATGAATTAAATATATATATTGTCATGTCGGCTCAACATAAAGACATGATGGTTCATGAAGCATGTCGGCTCAAATATATGGACATAACCACTATAAATAGGTGGCTAGGCATCAAAAGGCAGTTTTACAACTTCGCATTCCTTGTCTGAAATTTTGGGTGAAGTATTGGGTGCAGGTAGGTGTATTTTCGTATGGGTGTAGGAAGCTTAATCTCGTGTCACCCCAGGTAGACAAGAACTCGCATAGAGGAGCGGCAGGCAAAGGGATGTAGCTGTAGTCTAGCCGCAATCAAGCCGCAGTCAAAGCACGAAGCCATAGAGGAGCTGCAGACACGATGAAGAAGAAGCCACAATCATAATGAGAGGAGCCACAGTAGGGTTTGACTGCACCTAGGTTGGGTTTTAGGTGCAGTCACAACCTCGATGCATGAAGCGATGAATAAATGTCATCACAGTGAATTGGAGTCTCGACATGCCTATGATTTGAAGGTATTTTCACTTAGAGAATGGCAACAAAGAATGTTTATAGTCTGAGCATGTCTCATCTCGGCATCTCTGTCTCAACATTCGTATTTGCGTTGACACATCACAATAGCATAACTTATGACTTTGGTATACATGTATGGATCACGATTGAATAAAGGAGATCTCATCAAAGAGATTTTGGATCTCACACATAAGTCCTAGTATAGAGATCTCAACGATATCCTTATAAGAGTCTTGGATTATAAGATGATATGCAGTGAGAAAAGAGAAACAATGATCATCACTGTGAGGAGTGTCAATCTCATAATTTTGCAGTGTAGTAAGGTGCAAGGATCATCTTAGCCTCAAGGAGTAGATCATGGTGTTGTAGTAGTGATGTAGGGCATGGTGCTGCAGTAGTGATGAAGATCACAATGGTGATGACCTATGTGGTGCAACGAAGAGAATGATCTCAACAGTGACATGAAGAGGATTGATGGCTTGGTCTTGGAGAGGCAAATTGAGTCATGGGTCCTGGTCTTGGTATTCATGAATGGAATCTTTATAAGAAGAATTTTCGCATGGGTTTTCCTCTCCAAAAGGGAGAGGTTTTGGCCCTGGTAGATAGCCAACCATTTGTGTTCTTGTCTCTTTTGTTTGGTAGCAGTTTGATGAAGTTAACTCACACATGCTAATAATGAAGTAAACAATCAAGCTAAGATAATATTGCATTAACACTTCACAAATTGTTATCGTGTATCGAAGAATCACCCTAAATATGTATACCCTCGATTCTTCAACATGGTATCAGAGGGATGGTTTCAGCAGTCAAAATAAGGGAAAAAAAAGAGACATTCAAGAATCAAGTTCCTACAAGACATTAAAGCAGTTGAAAGATCTACATGGCAGGATCAAACTCTAGATCAAAGGATCTATCTTCAAACAGTAATATTCAATAAGAAGGGTTGCTGTCTATGCAATCAAAAAGATAAAGTTACAACAGTAAGATCTTGTACCTACACAAGCCACCAAGAATACTTCATCTCGAAAAGGATCGAAGTCCAAGAAGTAGTCTACATCAACAATTATCATTAGCAAGGGTTCTGGAGATCAACAAGATGAAGCATGCATATCACTGATCTGTGGCAACAATTTTGATCACTCTCACAGTGTCAATCAATGACTCATTCAAGATTGGTAATCTCAAAATGCTGTAGACTACAAGGTTCCAAAAATATAACTATGTCAACAACCTGCCTATCAGAATAACTCAAAGAAAAGAAAGGAAATCTTTCTATCAAGGACCTCATCTGGTGGAAGCATCAAAACTGCCTCATCAACAACCATCATAGTCAGGGTGAAGATCTCATCCTCACATATCAAGTAAGTATGAACACGAAGGATTGACAAAATCCTTTTGAAGAAAAGAACTCAGTGAACAAGTCTCCTCTGAATTTGTGAGAAGGAACTCTCAAAAGTTTTTCTCATCTCTATGAAGTAAGAAAGGAGACAAAAAAGAAATACATGGAGTGATAGAAGAGGCACTCTCCATGAGATCTCAATTACAAGGTTTGGGAAAGGTGATGAAAGAATAATCATCATCGATAAGCAAGGTAACAAATGTCCATGGACAAGGAGGTTATCTCGATCAACAGTTTGTGGTCTCTATGTCAGATAGAGAAAGACAAGTTGATAGGACTCAAATAAGTGCAGATAAGTAAAGGAAAGTTGACAAGAGATAATAGTACTATGGAAGAAGAGCTCAAATCAACGGAAGGGTGGAAGAAGCCAGAGAAAGGGATCAGGGAAAGAGGGAATAGTAGATCTCCATTATGAGTGAGATTGTGTCCCTCTCAAAAGGATCCTATCAAAGTCTTTGCAGATATGATCTGTCCTCATATAAAGTAGAGGTAGTTGACTACAATTGAAGAACCCTAAGAGCTCTTGGGAATGAAAGATATAAGGATGGAAGAGATCGTGTAGCATGCATGATGAAGGCAGTCAACATCCATGGGATTAGGAAGACTTGACCAGTAAACCTCCCTGAATGATGTGAAGACTCTGATGGAAGTTTGAAAGGATGAAAACCCTTGACAACATGTATCATTGGGAGATGTGTCAACATGTATGTAGGATGATTGATACCTACAAGAAGATGTACTAGAAGAAGGCCATCACCAAAAGGTAATATGTGATTTGTTTTGGTGTCTGACCTCTTGGAAAAGTCTAGGTATATGTGTAGGATCAAGGAAAGGGGAGTTGCAAAGGATGTCACAACTATGTACCTTGTGATCCAGAGCAATCACTGTTGAAGAAAAGCGAAGACATATGAGCTTATGAAGGAAGCCCCAGATGTAAAGCCAAGGAGGACACTTTCCTGGGAAGAAGGAATGACATGATGGAGGAAAGCGATGGATGGCTGAACCCTACATGTGAAGAAATTGATGACATCGAAGTCTTGGATCGTTAGTCAACTAGAAGACCTTATAAAGCACTGATGATAGAGTCCCTGGGTAAGAGGGAGCTCTGGGAAGTTCCAATGAACAATTGGAACTCACCCCTGATTAAGAGGGAGAGTTATATACGACATTCTTGTCTTCAGTTTGGAAGAAAGAATGGAGGATTGTGTAATCATCTGGCGTCTGACACTCTTTGAGGATGTGGTAGGGCATCCAAGACAAGAGTGGGCAAGAGGATCGATATTCTTGAGGGCTGGGAACCCAAGATGAGAATAGTCCTAGTAGGGCATACTTGGAGAACACCCGGGTGGGTATGATCCTAAGAGAGACAATGATGATGCGTGTCTATCAGTCATTGGTCTCGCCAACATTGTGTGCTCTGATCTATGTGAGAGATAGAGCTGTTAGTCAAGGCCTTGCTAAATGAAAACAATGTTGGTTGAAATGATGCTATAACAAATGGATTGCAAATTCGATTCTTCTTATGAGAAATTCTTCAGATTGATAATGACCAAGCACCATCATGAATACCTCCCTAGTTAAGAGGGAGCGTTGAAGAAAGTTTAACTAGGTTCGGTCTTCATAATGACATGATCTTTGTATTTGATGTAATAAAAGGAAGAAAATTATTTTTTTGTAATCTTGCTACATGGGTTTCATGAGCAAAAAGTGTCTTTAGGTAAAAGACTTCTTCTTGATGTCTTTAGGATTTATTTCTATGTCAAAGAATCATGTCATGAGTCCATGTAAATGTATACAAGTCTTCAACAAGTGTAACATCCCTCCAAGACCAAGATCGATGCCTCAAGACAACCCTTCTGAACTCTGCAAGCAAAACAATAAAGAGATGATCACGTCGGCTACAGATAAATGAATTAAATATATATATTGTCATGTTGGCTCAACATAAAGACATGATAGTTCATGAAGCATGTCGGCTCAAATGTATGGACATAACCACTATAAATAGGTGGCTAGGCTATCCGTCAAAAGGCAGTCTTACAACTTCGCATCCCTGTCTGAAATTTTGGATGAAGTATTGGGTGCAGGCAGGTGTATTTTCGTATGGGTGTAGGAAGCTTAATCTCGTGTCACTCCAGGTAGACAAGAACTCGCATAGAGGAGCGACAGACAAGGGATGTAGCTGCAGTCTAGCCGCAGTTAAGCTGCATTCAAAATACAAAGCCACAGAGGAGCCACAACCACAATGAAGAAGGAGCCACAATCATAACTAGAGGAGCCACAGTAGGGTTTGACTGCACCTAGGTTGGTTTTTAGGTGCAGTCACAACCTCGATGCATGGAGCGATGAATAAATGTCATCACTGTGAATTGGAGTCTCGACATGTCTATGATCTGAAGATATTTTCACTTAGAGAATGGCAACAAAGAATGTTTATAGTCTGAGCATGTCTCATCTCGGCATCTTTGTCTCAACGTTCGGATCTGCATAGACACATCACAATAGCATAACTTATGACTTTGGTATACATGTATGGATCACAGTTGAATAAAGGAGATCTCATCAAAGAGATTGTGGATCTCGCACAGAAGTCCTAGTGTAGAGATCTCAACGATATCCTTATGAGAGTGTCTTGGATTATAAGATGATATGCAGTGAGAAAAGAGAAACAATGATCATCACTGTGAGGAGTGTCGATCTCATAATTTTGCAGTGTAGTAAGGTGCAAGGATCATCTTAGCCTCAAGGAGCAGATCATGGTGTTGCGGTAGTGATGAAGGGCATGGTGTTGCAACAGTGATGAAGATCACGATGTTGATGACCTCTGTGGTGCAGCGAAGAGAATGATCTCAACAGTGACACAAAGAGGATTAATGGCTTAGTCTTGGAGAGGCAAATTGAGTCATGGGTCCTAGTCTTGGTATTCATGAATGGAATCTTTATAAGAAGAATTTTCGCATGGGTTTTCCTTTCCAAGAGGGAGAGGTTTTGGCCCTGGCAGATAGCCAAACATTTGTGTTCTTGTCTCTTTTGTTTGGTAGCAGTTTGATGAAGTTAACTCACACATGCTAATAATGAAGTAAATAATCAAGCTAAGATAATATTGCATTAACACTTCACAAATTGTTATCATGTATTGAAGAATCACCCTAAATATGTATGCCCTAGATTCTTCAACACCTTTCACCATCAATCCAAAGCCCCATGGGCTTGTAGGTTATTATTGTTGTTAAAGAATATACATAATGGTAATTTGTGTGATACTTAATTAATGGAGTTGTTTGACATGTAGATAGTTTAGGTGTTAAGCATAGTTGAAAAATTGACTGGTTTGAACCTGAAACTAGTCAAGTCGGCTCGTTAGATAGGGCCAGTGAACGAATCAGAAGAAAAACCCGGTCGGAGGTCTACCAAATTCGCTAGTTTGCTACCTAATTGGTAGAAACCAGTCCTAACCGACTAATTCCAACCCTAATAAGCCTAGTTAGATGATGATTTCACATGTGTGGAGTCTAGAACCCCTGTTGCTGGTCTTTCATGTGGTTTTGGAGGAAATCGGGGCTTGTTTTCCTCCGAAAACAACTTCCCTTTGCCATAAAACCAACCTTCCCTTTCTTGAACCCTAAACCTAAACAAAATCCTAACTTAACCCTAGCAATGCTAGCAATCAATGTTAATATTAGATTCTTAAAGTAAAAGGTCACTTTTACTTAAATTTTTAACATCACCATTAATTGTTTCAGGATGTTTGAGAGTGGTTCCAATCTCATTGAATTTCATATGGAGAGTAAAGTTTTAGATCTCACTCAAAATCCAATAGACTTGACAATTTTCAGGATTTGGGGGATTGCAATGTTTCCATTTGATTCTGTCATGTGTGAGGGTATGGGATTGACATTTGATCAAGAGCATGAAGCCCTTTATATACCTTGATGTTGGTGCTATTGATTGTTGAACTCCACTGATGGTTGTGGTATTGATTGTTGAACTCCGTTGATGTTGGTATTATTAATTGTTGAACTCCTCTACCATGGCCTTAACAAAAGTGTACCCTTCACTCGAAGCAAAATGATTGGTTAGGCATGCTAAGATTTTTATGCCATATTATAAGGTTGAGGAGACGAACCCTTCACTCAAACCAAAATCATTGGTTAGGCATGTTAATCTTTTTCAATTTCTACCATATTATAAGCTTGAGGAATCCGAGTTTGAAGACTTTGAGCTAGATGATGTTTATGTAGCTCTTATTGATGATCCCATTCCTAGTAGTGGTGAATTAGTGATGAATTTGATGTGTGGTCATCTTGATCAACGATTTGCGGTAGGTTAGTGGCCCAATAACTTATAGTATTCTTTTTGGATTCTAGAGGGCACTTAGAGTCTCTTTTTATTATGTATTTGGTTGTTGATATGCATTGCACTCTGTGCTGTACATGGTATATCGATGAGCAAACTTTGCATATTTTGTCTCTAATTTTTTGGAATCACGGTTTGAAATCTTATTTTTTCATTAACAAGTAATTATTTTATGTATTTTTAAAAATTGGCTCATTGAATCTTATTCAATTAGGTTCTAATTCGAAACTCGGTTTGATAGGTGGTCTTCATAATTGTACTCGAGTCAAAATGATATATATTTGTCAAGAGAAAGCAAAAGAAATTTTATTATTAATTGAATTGACATGTTAAAGCATGGGTTTCATGCTTGGGTCAATTGTCATAGGTCAAGCCTCCATTTTAGGCTTTAGGATTATTTATTCAAGTCAAAGTCAATTCTTGTTTGGTCAAAAACTCCTCCATCAAAGTCTCCTTGTTGTTGGCCTCAAGTAAATCAAGTTAGCCTCTTCATCTAGTTGGCCTACAAGTCGGCCTAAATATAAAGACACTTCTCTTCAAGGACTCATGTCAGCTCATTTATAATGAACAAACAACTATATATACAGGCATAAGGACTTCGCTCAAATGACAATAAGATAAGTTCAAATTTCATAGAGAAGTTTTCGGTAATATTATAGTGAGACAGTTCAAATCATTTTCAGTGAATGGGTGTATGAAATTTCGATGAAGTCACAGTACAATGAAGATGTAACTTCGCTATAAATTGCAGAGAAGGAGACATTGCTATCATATTGATAAGGTTTCACCACAGGGACAAGGTTTCAGTGCCACAACAGTGACAAGGTCTTGGTGCTATTGCAGTGATAAGAATTCAGTACTATCACAGTGATAAGGACTCGGTGCTCACACAATGAGATGAATTTCGGTATATCTCTGATTATGAGTTCGGTGCAAACATAGTGAAAGGAAGTTAGATGAGAAGTATATATATATATATATATATATATACACACACACACACGACTGCAGATTATGCTACACACAAACCTGAAGAAAATAAAACAAGGATGACTTGATGGAGGGAGTCTCTAGTCTAGGTTGTGATGGTCTTGGTTATCTCATCTTGTTTTTAATTTATTGAAGGAAGAATTCTTGACTGGGTTTCCCCTAGAGTGGGATTTTGCCATGGCTACGTGCCTACATCTTGTGTCTTCTTCTATTTGTTGATTGACATTAGTCTTGATGATAATGAAAAGATAAATTGCATGAAAGAATAATGGTAATAAGCCACAAAGATAATGTCATAATAAGAGAAATCAATTAACTGGCCACTTTTTGGATTTCTCAACATGGTATCAAAGCTATGGTGAAAGAAGGTTTTGGAATTGGAGCAAAGTCAATATATGAGATTGAACACATTGTCAAAAGTAGATCGAAGCATCCAAGACGATCAAAGATCTAAAGTCTCCTTAGTTAAGATATATAACTTGAGGAAACCTTCACTACAGGCAGAAGTTCATCAATTAGGGCTGAGTTGGAGTTCATCATTATCACCAACATGCTACTAGAACAGTGGCAATCCTCCTACAGATTGAAGAAACAGTTTGAAATCCGAGAGCTAAAGCATTCATTTGAGGACTATGAAAAGAATCTGAAGTCTGTCCCATGGAGAAAGAAATACAAGCCTTACTCTTTGAAGATTTGAATTGATAGTCTGAGCACAAGGAACCAACTCAAAGAAATCAAGTACTGTCACTATTCCCTACTTAACAAGATGTATATGCAACAAGTCTAATGGGCTATCAAATCAAAGGTGTGTAAACCTAAGGTATGTATATACATGAGCTTTTAGATTTTCAATATATCTAATCTTAGATGGTTAATATAATTCTTGTTTACAATTAGACTAGGATACGTAATGTAATCCCTAATTGACATACAGGAACCTTAATCCTTATCCTCTAGAGTTTACAAGTAATCTAGGATGTCAAGCAAAAGTCCTAATGTTGATTGGAAGAAGGAATAAATTGATCTTCAATATCATAGGATTCCATCCTCCATTGTCACATAGAAAATCTAACTTGAGAAATTAAAATCATGTTCTTGGTATCACATGTTTTGTTTGAAAGAATTTACTGCAGGTATAAAAGATCATAGCTTAATACAAAGAGAACACTCCAAGGAATTCGTACAAGGTTTGTCAAGGAACATCTCTAGGTATGTCTTAGACTATACACCTTATAAAACTCTCTTAATATAAAAGGTACGTTCATAATATTTTGAAATTTGTGTGACGTTACTAACATTGTTATGTCTAGTTGTCTTTAATCGTAAAGATTCTTGTTTAGGGTGATTCATCATTTGATAAATCTACCCTCCTCACATCCTTAATTGTTCTCATAGAACCCTAGAAAGGTTCTCTGGAAACCCTAACTTAAGGGTATGTTAATGATAATGTGTGAAACCCTAATTTTCTTAGGGTTATTGAAAGAAAATCTTTGATGTTTTGAAGAAGTCTAAAGTAACTAGCTGATGCTTTGATGATGTCTTGTTTGGGGTTTTGGTATGGTTATGGGAACCTTAACTTGTTAGGGCTGAATGATAATGTCGAAAATCTTGAACCTTTGAAGTATTGGAAATTTAGAGTTTGCTATGTTCTTATATTGAAACCCTAGATCATTAGGGTTTGGTGGAATGTGTAAGCAAGAACCTTATAATGTCTTAGAAATGATTTCCTTTGGGATGTGTGTGTTTGTCTGATCAAACCCTACTCTAATCAAGTTTGTTATATGTCTAACTCTTATTGATATTTGTGAAATTGGGTTTGAGTAACACATGATATGAGATGCATATGCATGATGATGAAGTCCTAGATGTATGAGTTGCCTTGTTTGTCGGTGGTCATGAGTCCTAGGGTTTGGAACTAAGTCCTAGTCAATGTTTGTTTCTCTAGGATGATAGTATTTGTGAATTCTAAGGTTTTGGAGTTAAACCTTAGTAGAAGTAAAATCTCTGATATATGATGACAATGTGATAATTTGAGGTTTGTGTAATATTGTTGAAATGTGAGTTTTAGTTATGATTGATGTCTGATTGGTTGGGAAAATCTAGGGTTTGTGACTAACCCTAGTGGGAACTAGTCATGTTGTTGATTGAGCTATGATTGGTTTTGATTGTTGAATCTCATGTATGAAATCTAGGGTTTGTATGAAGATCTTAGTAGGAAGTCTAACATATGAATTCTGAAAGTTGTTAGATACATTGTGAATCTATATTTGTTTAAAGTGTTTCTAGCGTTTGCTATATAATGTAGTAGGGTATGAAATATCTCTGGAAGAAACATTGAAACCCTAGATGTAATGGAGGTTGTTATGAAATGCTCAAAGTCTTGATGATATAGTCTAGGGTTTATGACAAAAAAACCCTAGCAAGACGTTAAAATATGTCTCTTGTATGTAACCAAGTTTGAGTATTTTGATGTATAAAGTTGAATGCTTTTGTGATTTTGATATGGTTAACTTCATGCTTCTATAGATTTGGTTGTACTCGCTATTTAGGTTGTGTAGGTATGTGATCTTCAAGATGGTGAAGATGTTTGTAAAGAACAGTTGATGTGGCAAGCCTGATGTGAAGATGATGGATGGAAGCCATGAAAGATTCTCTGATGTCAAAGAAAGAAGTAGAACTCCCCAAGTTAAGAGGCAGCATGGATAAAATCTCCCTAGGTTAAGAGGGAACTTGAATGAAAGAAATCTCTCTAAGTTAAGAGGGAGCGTGGGTAAAAGGAATCTCTCTAGTTGAGAGAGAGGTCATATCATAGTCATGATGGACACCTTGAAAGAAGAAATTGGAGAATGTATTTTGAAGGGCTATTGAGATAAGAAAAGCTAAATCAATTTGTGGAATATGTTACTGCATGAAAAGTAGGAAAGGAAGCTGTATGGTTGAGGAATCTTTTGTCAAGATTCATTTGGAAAGCTCTAAGTCCTATTGTGGAAAGTTGAGAAGAAATGTCAAGTTGCCTGGAAGACCCTAGAGGTTTGTGTATGTTTATATACATTTGAAAGTTTGTTACTAATTGGGGTTGTGTTTGTACAAGTAAATCTCTCGGAAGTTTGATAACATGTCTTTACATGTTTAGAGTTGATGATCAATTTGATTGGAGAGATTTAGTTGATCGGGGAGGATTTGTTATTGATCGAGAAGTTGAGGCTTTGTGAGTAAGACATTGCCTGGGAGGACATCTGGCCGACACTTTGTGTTGATATCTAGTTCCCGAAGTAGGGAAGGTGGCGTTGGTCATGGAGCTCTAACCTCAGATACGCACCTAGATCCCTGGGTTGATGGTTACTAAGTAAGCCTAATGGTACCTAGAGAGGTTGAAAGCTTTATTCCATCTTAGTCCCACTCGGATAGATTTCCTTGGTTAGGAATCTAGTCTATGGCATTGTGATGCCTAAAATGTTGAGAGACATTGGATAGATTTCCCTGGTCAGGAATCTAGTCCATGGCATTGTGGTGTCTAAACTTCTTCATAGATTATGTGTTTCAAGATCTTCCATGTACCTCTATGGTTATATGTAAATATGAATACCTCCCTAGTTAAGACGGAGTGTTGAAGAATGTAACTAGGTTCGGTCTTAATAATTGTACCTAAGTCAAAATGATATATATTTGTCAAGAGAAAGCAAGAAAGCAAAATAAATTTTATTATTAATTGAACTGACTTGTTAAAGCATGGGTTTCATGCTTGGGTCAATTTTCATAGGTCAAGCCTCCATTGTAGGCTTTAGGATTATTTATTCAAGTCAAAATCAATTCTTGTTTGGTCAAAGATTCCTCCATCGAAGTCTCCTTGCAGTCGGCCTCAAGTAAATCAAGTCAGCCTCTTCATCTAGTCGGCCTAAATATAAAGACACTTCTCTTCAAGGACTCATGTCGGCTCATTTACAATGGACAAACAACTATATATACAAGCATAATGACTTCGCTAAAATGACAAGAAGATAAGTTCAGATTTCAGAGAGAAGTTTTCGGTACTAATATAGTGAGACAATTCAGATCATTTTCAGAGAATGGGTTCATGAAATTTCGATGAAGTCACAGTACAATGAAGATATAACTTCACTCTAAATTGCAGAGAAGGAGATGGTGCTATCACAATGATAAGGTTTCACCACATGGACAAGGTTTTAGTGCCACAACATTGACAAAGTCTCGGTGCTATCACATTGATAAGAATTAAGTATTATCACAGTGACAAGGATTCAGTGCTCACACAGTGAGATGAATTTCAATATATCTCTCATTATGAGTTCGGTGCAAACACAGTGGAAGAAAGTCATATGATATATATATATATATATATATATTATATATATGACTACAGATTATGCTACACATAGAATTGAAGAATTCTTGACCGGGTTTTCCCCTAGAGTGGGGTTTTTCCCTGGCTATGTGCCTACATCTTGTGTCTTCTTCTATTTGTTGATTGAAATTAATCTTGATGATAATGAAAAGATAAATTGAATGAAAGAATAATAATAAAAAACCATCACAAGATAATGTCATAATAAGAGAAATCAATTAACTTGCCATTCTTTGGATTTCTCAACAGGGGCCTGGTTCAAAACCCAGTTCCGGTTTTTAAAACTATGTTGTCAAGTGGGGATACCAGTTCAAAGGTCATTTGGACCTTTATATATGGATGTAAACCCTATTCGAATTTAGAATATTTCCTGTAATGCTTACCTTTTCCATTGTGTTGACTTTCTCATGCTTGCTTGTTGCTAATTTTTGTTGACATCATATGATAGTGGATCTATGGTGAAATTTTCAATAAACCCTAATTCAGTAAAATAGAAAAATATAACAACAATGCAACACTGTGTTAGAAAATCAGAAAGGCATAAATTTTTTCTTATGTTGATAATTACTTGTGATATTCTTATGTTCTTATTAACTTTCTTATGTTCTCCTTTTATTTTTGTTTCATCAAGCAATTATCAAAAGAAAAACATGAAGATCAGGGACACCAGATGTAGGCAGATAACCAGGGCTAAAACCCCTATATAGGGGAAACCCAGTCAAGAACTCTTCCTTCAGTAATTCAAATTGAGATGAACCAATACCCTAGACCAACAGACCTTCCTCCTCCACCAAGTCAACCTTCCAAGATGATATAGTAGTCTCTTCGTATCCAACAACTTCAACTCAACAACAATCCAACACTTCGACTTCCCAAATGCAGAATTTCGATCCCCAACAATAGAATTTCGGCCCCCTTCCAGCAGCTACACAACTTCACACGTGTGGGAAATAGACAAAATTTTGACTTTTATGCTTGAAAAAGTCCTTTGCTATCCTTCTTCCTCTTCTTTCTTGAATTTTGCACTTTTTTGGCCCCATAAGTTGCAGATTGAACTTGTTGTGAGTGAGTGACAAATGAGGTTGAGTTGTTGCCTTTAAAGTTTATATAGTGATTTTGCTGCGCAGTTTAGGCCGACTTGTCTAGTTTGAGGCTGACTTGGTGGAGGAGGCCTAGAAGACTTATTTTAATAGACAATAAATTTCTTTCTTGACAAATATTTTCCAAGAAGGGCTTTTTACATTATGACATAGACAATGACACTTGACATAAACCCTATAAGCCTACAATGGAGGCTTTGACCTAAAAACAATTGACCCAAGCATGAAACCCATGCTTTAATAGGTCAATTTTAATAGTAATAAAATTTCATTTTCTTTCTTTTGGCAACTACATTATGTTGTGAATTAAATACATTTATGAAGACCAAACCTAGTTACATTATTCAACACTCCCTCTTAACTAGGGAGGTATTCATAATTACAACCATATAGAGGTACATGGAAGATCTCCAATATGAACTACGAAGAGTTTAGGCACATTCAGTGCCACATGCTAGATACTTGACCAGGGTTATCTATTTGGTGGGACTAAGATGGCCTAAAGTTTTCAACCACTCTAGGTACCATCAAGCTTACTAACTAACCATCAACCCAGGGATCTAGCTGCGTATCCAAGGTCAGAGTTCCAAGACCAGCGCCACCCTCCCTCTTCGAGATCGGCACATCAAACACACATAGGTTGGCCAAATGTCCTCCCAAGCATCCACCATTAGATGCTTCATCTCTCCCTATCAAACTTTGTCCAAGCATTCTTTCAGAGTGTTCAACCTTTTTATTGAGAGATTTACTTGTACATGTTAAAATTTCTGTTTTCCCACCCCGCTTTTCAGTTTCTCCTTATTTCTCCCATGTAGTTAAATGCCCTTTCCCATAACCATACATTCAACAAGCTGAAAAAAATAAATTTGCTGAAAACACAAATTCTGGAAATTTTACAGAATGCTGGAAATTGCAGAAATAAAATCAGCAGTAATAAACAGCCATTAAAACACATTAAAACACTAATATTTTTGGTCAATGTGACCCTAGAAAAACCCCCTACAACTCTTGGGGAAAACCAGTTTGAGAGCTCTTCTTTATTTCTGAAAAAAGCCTTTTTACAGCAAGAAAATTTCAGCAAAAATTTCAGCAAAATATTTTTTTTTTCAGCAAGTAAACTTATCCGTTTTCAGCCCAACGGACCACTTGGAAACTTCTCAGTTTTTAGCAAAAAATCAGCTTTTTCTGCTTGTTCTTGCTGCTGTTCTGCTTGTCTTTCTGCTGTTCTGATTTTGCGGAAGAGCTGCCTGGTATGTGTGCCAAACTGCTGCCTCTTTCTCCTTCTTGTCCAGAAATCTCCCTTGCTCTCTTTCTCCCAATCTGCTCATGAAAGAATGAATGATCTTTTCCTCATTTTCCTCCTTTAATATAACTCCAAGTGACTTTTGGGTGATCCAAGTGACTTTTGGGTGATCTCTAAATCCAATGGCTGAAATAGATTTAGATCAATGGCTGAGATTAAATGCACATTAAATCTCACTTTCTATTTATTTAATTCACCCCACTTTAATAAAGACCCACTTAGTCATTTATTTCCAAAGTCACTTTTCCTTTCTAATTTTACATTGACTTTATAAAAGTCACTTTAAAATTAGACTTAGTAACTTTATCACTTTAAAGTCACTTTTAAATTAGATTTTAACTTTATAAAAATTATAAAGTCACTTTAGGAGAAAAATTAAAATCTTTTGGACACTTTTCCCTAGGCCAAAGATCAAAGCCTAAGGGAACCACCTGTCCTCCGGTACCAAATTTCAACACTCCCTCTTACCGAGGAAGGTTTTCCTCACCACACCCATCTTGTCTCTGAAGTAAACATGCTTGCCCTGTGGTAAGGCTTTGGTAAGAATGTCTGCTACCTGCTCATCAGTGGAAATATACTCAAGCTTCACAGCTCCCTTCTGAACATAGTCTCTGATGAAATGATATCTGATTCCGATATGCTTTGACCTGTCATGAAATCCTGGATTCTCCGTGAGTTTAATGCAACTCTGATTATCACAGTAGATCACTGAAGGTCTCAACGGCTGACCAAATAAGCCAAACAACATCTTGCGAAGCCAGATGGCCTCACAACTAGCTAGACTGGCTGCCATATACTCTGCTTTTGCTGAACTCAGTGCTACTGACTGCTGCTTCCGGCTGAACCATGACACTACTGCTGAACCCAACCCAAAACAGCACCCTGAAGTGCTCTTCCTATAAGAAGCACAACCTGCCCAATCATAATCAGTGTATCTTACCAATCTCACTCCATCTCCCTGCCTGTAGTCCAGACCATAATCCACTATCCCCTGCAAGTACCGCAAAATGTGTTTTGCAGCC
>APFE030912468.1:14099-61264 GCA_000404065.3 Pinus taeda | reverse complement strand
CCCTGAACAGTACCTCATATCCTCTGTCCTCCAAAGCTGAGACAAATATGAGGTTCTTCCTCATCCCTGGCACATAAAGAATCTCTGTCACTTTCAAGGGAGGTTTGGACTCCCTCTGAAATGTCAGTGTCCCCACCCCGACTGCTCTAACAACTCTGTCATCACCGAGTACTACCTCAAAATCAGTGCCACTCTCTGAAAGCTCCGAGAAGTACTCACGGACCCCTGTCATATGACGTGAAGCCCCACTGTCTACATACCAGATACCTGTAGATGCTCCGCTAATCGAGGGAAAAGCATGCTCCCTCTGAACCTGTATGGCAGGTGATCCTGCACTATAGGACTCACACATAGTGAATGCAAACTCCCGGTCAAAACGACCTGCAAAATCCTCAATCTCTGCTGAAGCTGCCAAACTCTGGTCCTTCCTCTTCTTCTTCTTCTTCTCCGGACACACAACTGCATAGTGTCCCATCTTTTGACAATTCCAACACTTCACCTTGGAATAGTCCTTCTGTGTGTTTACCTGCTTACCTTTACCTTTGCCTTTGCCCCCACCACTGCTTGTGGAAGCCTGCTTCTTCCCTTTGCCTTTCTTGCCTCCTGCCACCAGTGCTACATCCTCAACCTGCTCAACTGGCTTGGCTGCCCCAAGCTGACCTTTCCTGATCTCTGTCTGAATGCAATCATCCCAAAACCTCTCCCATGTGGGAAGGGTCTCACGTGCACAAACCCCATCAGCAAAATTCATCCATGAACGGGGGAGGCCATTTACCGCAATCCGCACCAACTCAGTGGGTGGAATGGCCTCTCCAATCGCTGCCAACTCATCTCTCACATTAGTAATCTTAGTGAGATATCCAGCTGCACTATCATTACCCATCTTAATGTTCTTCAGTTTCTCCTTCATAACCATTTTCCGGTTCTCATTAGTACTCTGGTAGAGATTGGACAATGTTGTCCACATCTCATGGGCATTGCTCTTACCTCTCACATGAGGAATGCAATGGTCTTTGATTCCATCTAGAATCAGCCTCTTACCCTTGTTGTTCTTTTTATTATAAGCAGCCAACTGAATAGCATCAGTAGGCACAACAACAGGGGTTTGTGTGGTATGCACCATGATATCCCAGACTTCTGCCTCCTCAAAGATACTCTGCATTCTCTCCTTCCAAACGCTGTAATTTTATGCCCATCCAACCTATCCTCCACCCTCAATCCCAATGACATCCTTTTGTCCTAAAACTGAAAAATAGCACTGCTGTAGTAAAGATAAAACCTGCTGTTTATGAAAAATCAGCTTGCTGGAATTTTCTGAGTGAAAAATCAGCAGCTGTAATTTTCCTCTTTTGCTGTCCCAAACTGCCCTTCAGCACTCAAGCTCGGAATACCATGTTTAAAATTTCTGTTTTCCTCCACCCAGTTTTCAGTTTCTCCTTATTTCTTCTCCCATGGTAGTTAAATGCCCTTCCCAATAAACCAACACAACCAAGCTGGAAAAATAAATTTTGCTGAAAACACAAATTCTGGAAAATTTACAGAATGCTGGAAATTGCAGAAATAAAAATCAGCAGTAATAAACAGCCATAAAAACACATTAAAACACTGATATTTTTTGGTCAACGTGACCCTGGAAAAACCCCCTACAACTCTTGGGGAAAACCAGTTTGAGAGCTCTTCTTTATTTCTGAAAAATGTCTTTTTACAGCAAGAAAATTTCAGCAAAAAATTACAGCAAAATAATTTTTTCAGCAAGCAAACTTATCCGTTTTCAGCCCAACGGACCACCTGGAAACTGTCTTTCTGCTGTTCTGATTTTGCTGAAGAGCTGCCTGGTATGTGTGCCAAACTGTTGCCTCTTTCTCCTTCTTGTCCAAAAATCTCGCTTGCTCTCTTGCTCTCCTTCTCCCAATCTGCTCATGAAAGAATGAATGATCTTTTCCTCCTTTTCCTCCTTTAATATAACTCCAAGTGACTTTTGGGTGATCCAAAGTGACTTTTGGGTGATCTCTAAATCCAATGGCTAAAAAAGATTTAGATCAATGGCTGAGATTAAATGCACTTTTGAATCTCACTTTCTATTTTTTAATTCACCCACTTTAATAAAGACCCACTTAGTCATTTATTCCCAAAGTCACTTTTCCTTTCTAATTTTACATTGACTTTATAAAAGTCACTTTAAAATTAGACTTAGTAACTTTATCACTTAAAGTCAGTTTTAAATTAGATTTAACTTTATAAAAATTATAAAGTTACTTTAGGAGAAAAATTAAAATCTTTTGGACACTTTTCCCTAGGCCAAAGATCAAAGCCTAAAAGAACCACCTGTCTTCTGGTACCAAATTTCAACAGTACAAACACAAACCTTAATAGTAAACTTTTCAAATACACAAACCTTCAAGGTCGGGATGCTACTTATATCATCAACAAGTTATCAAATACATCTTGTGGGAAGCTTTCTTCTATCACTTCTTCCATTTCTCTAGCAACACCAAATACATCCTTAGATCTTCTTGGGTCCCTTTTAATTCAAGGTATTTACTGTCATAATGTGCCCTCCCTATCAATTGGGGAGATGTACCCTTTCTTCTATCCAAGCTCCTTCTTAACTTAGGGAGATCAACTACTTTCCTTTTCTAAAACATCAGAGAAACTTCAATCTTTCATAACTTCATCAAGGTCATCTTGATCATGCTTATACGAACATCATATGTACCTGCAAAACTTTAATAGCAAGTACAACCAAATATATATATATATAGAAGCATGAAGTTAACAATATTAAAGTTATGTCAATATAATGGAAGCATCAAAACAATCAAATACTTTAGACATCAAACATCTAAACCTAGTTAGGTTCATAATCAGTAAGAGAAATATACTTCTAAACTTCAACTTCTTGCTAAGGTTTTGTTACAAACCCTAAACTACAACATAAAGTAACTTAGATCAATCTCATTCTTTTTCCGTGGAAAAATCGTAACTTTCTATTAATTATAAAAAGATACATAAATAGATGCGCATAGTGCATTCATTTATTGTCCCAAGCTGTGCCACTCAAAAAGTTGGAGCCCATAGAAACAAAGCCAAAAAAACTAAAAACTAAAATATAAAAAATAAAAAATGGGTAAGCAAAATATCTTAGTCACCCTTTTTCCCCTTTCTTCTTTTCTACTTTACACCATTCTCCTTGATCAAGAGTGGTTGTTACAATAATTAGGTGATTCTCTTCTGCCTGCCTTAGATGTTCCTAATCTGAGTCTGAACTCTCAGATGTATAAGGACATTTGAATCCTGCTACTCTTCTCCTTCGACATTTCTTGGCCTGAGTGACTTTCTGCTCTTGGATTTTGCGGAGGTGATCCCCCTGTTCCATGCTGGCTCATTTCTTTGTTCGCTGAAGATGTCTGTGGATTTGGGATTTCCTCAATGATGGGGGGTCCCAAGTCCTCCTCTAACTCTTCTTCGTTAGGTTGTGGTGTTGGGAAATGCCATCCCTTTGGCTTTTTGACAAGTTTCTTTTTCCTCCTGGGATCTTTCTTTGCCAAAAGACATGTGGTTTGTAGATGTCTAGTTTGAAGACAAAGAAGACATCTAAATGCAGTGTTCTCATAATCTAAGAACTGGGTCCAACACTGGTTGTTGTGTGCCAAAATGATAAGATCATGGAGTCCTTTATTGAGGTCTACCTCAACACATATCTTGGCGAAAGTATAAATTGCTTCTTCAATTCTTTGTGTATCCAACTTGATGTATCTCCTCGACATGTTGCCGATTCCTTCCAGTACTTCTGGGTGCCAGAAGTGAAGGGGTAAGTTATAAAATCTTACACAGACCGATATTTTGGAGACCGTCATTGTATTAGCATCAAATCTGGGAACCATGGGGTTATAAATAATTCCGCATTTCCCCTGAACCAAGGACCCTCATGTAAAACTTTATCTCTGATCTTTGATGATTCAAATTTTACTATGAAGAAACCCTTTGAGCATAAGTGAATCTCATCGTTTACTGTCCAAGTTGTAAAGATCCATTGAAAAAGATCCACAGGTTTTGGCCAGAAATCGTTGAACCTGTAAATGATTGCTTGGGACTGATATGTTGTACAAATATTATTGATCTCTGCTAGATCTACTGTCATTTCCGGAATTTCATTCATTTGCTCTAAAATATAAGGCCCAGGAATATTGAGGGTTTGTTCAGGTTTACCTGATGCTGCATCCTTTCCTTTGAGGGCGTCTTTGAATGACGTAGATCCATTGGTTTGACCTTTGGTTAACCTTAGGCCCTTGGGGATATTAAATCTTGTCGAAACCCCCCACAACCTTAGGTTAATGATGATCGAGGAATTTTGTTCTATGCCATAGTCTGGTAAGTGCCTATGGTCATGCATGGATATGCCCACATAGATAAGGTTTTGTAGATTTGATGGAATACTAGTTTTTTTTTTTTATAAATCGCCAATTTCAAATCTCTCGTAGTGAGTCCATTCGAGTCCACAGGATGATCGATCTTCCTGCTGGAATTGTGCAAAAATTTGGAAATTCCTTCTCCCAGTAGAGAGATTTGCCAGATCTGGGCCGCCAGAGTAGCAAACGATCAAAAAACCCTTCCGTTCGCTGCAAATCGTTTCTGCCTAGGAGGTCATCCTCCCCTGCCCTGCCCCGTTTGTGATCGTCTCTGCATGCTTGGTCTTGGCCAGATCATGGCAACCAGTGAAATTGTAAGGGACTTGGCATGTGCCAAACTGGACTGTATAGGCACAGGCGATGATTGCTCCGCTTGTTGCCAATCTCTTTGTGTCATTTAACACCTTATTAGCAGTGCTCTTCGCTAACAAATCTTCTACCAAGCCAACGATTACACTTCCAGAGGTGGCCATGGCATGTTTTTGTGTCCATCGTGTTGACTCCATTGAGAAGACCCAAATATAAATGTCATCGAAAAATGACACGTGTGCTTTGAAAAGCTTCTTCTGGAGCAGAGCTGACCCAATACAAATGGTCAATTAAAAAAACATGACTCACGCCACTCTTGGTCTCTTTTGGGGATACGAAAATTGTTTCTGAGGAGAGGCTTGAAAGAACAGCCTATCCCATCTGTCGAGATAATCAGGACCGGACTTTGGCCATAGGCAAGGTTGCCAAGAGTTGCAATGTCGAGATCAACCAGTGTGGCAGTGACCCACTCATATTCAGAAAGCTGAAAAACCCTAGCATCACGTGCCATCTTCCTCATTTGTGGCATATGATATTCCATCATTGATATGATTAGATCAGTCTCATGCTATCTAGGGCCTCAATATTATTTTTTAGATTCTATTATGATCCATTACAAATCGAAAGCCTTAGATGTCAATGATTCAATCAAATAACAATTCTACTATACAATTTCGACTCTACTAGGGTTTGTTGCAAACCTTAGATTTAATCATCATATCAGAAACAATATCATCATATCCTAGAATATCAATCTCCTACTAGGGCTTAGTTACAAACCCTAGAGTTCCTCAACAATTAGGTTAGCATATATATATATAATATATATATATATATATATATATGTATAAAATTTCATAATCATGCACAAGCATATCACAACAATATCTACAAGGCAAACCCAAGACACAAATATCATTACATTAAAGCTAGACATAAAACAATTTTGACTAGGCAAGGGTTTTGACTAGACAGACGAACATACACCTAGGGCTACATCCTTAGGACCTTACCATAGATATTATAAGAGTTTTGGTCATAAACCCTAATTCACCAAATCGTAAAGGTTTAGGGCTTCATTTTAAACATTAAAAACAAACCCTAAAGGACTAGGGTTTTTATTATAATAATACCAAGACTCTAAACAAGAGAGGACTTCTAGACTTCATTATTAACCCTAAGTAGACTAGGGATTCATAACTATAGACATACCCTTAGGTTAGGGTTTTATAGAGAACCTTTTAGCTTACCATACAAATGAATATAATGAGGGTAGATTCAATCTAATGATTAATCACTCAAACAAAAAGATCTTACGATTCAAAACCATAGGCATAACGATGTTAGTATTGTAGAGCAAAATTTAAAAGAAAGAATGATTGTTCCTTTTACATGAAGAGAACTTTATAACAAAACTTATAGTTTTAAAACATACCTCGAGTTGTTCCTTAACAAACCTTGTATGACAACAATTCTTGAAGGGCAGGCCTTCTTCCATGCTTCAAGTCTATCCTCCAAATTCTTCTCCATGATCCTTGAACAATTAGCAAGCTTTCCTAGCCAATGAAAAGTATAAAGAGAAAGGTCATTAGCATATAATACAAACACATCTTGATAATAGAGGGAAACCAAACATAAAAGAAAGGACAAGGAGTAAGATACTTTGGTAAAATGGTGAGGACTCCCTCTTAATCCAATCTTTAGGGATACCTACAAGTTTATCAAAATAAAAGGTGTTCTAAAAATACTTGTTAGACCTACAAATTCTAGAGACCAAAACATAAATGAAACAATTCAAAACTTAGAATAGAAGATCAAGGGAGGATATGTGTAATGGAGGACTTAGTAATATAAGTCCTTGACTTCCGATTCTTCTTCAGTCTTGTTCTTCTTTGGTGGTCATTTATCAACAACATTTGCTTGATCCCTATTTCTTTTCGTATTTCTTGGATTCTTAGGACAATGACTTTGGTAATGTCCCAACTTGTGGCAATTGTAACATTCAACCTTGGATAAGTCCATTTTCTTCCTTGGTCCTTTGAACTTCTTGAAGGTTCCCTTTTTGTGATGAGCAAAGTAAGCATTCAAGGTATTTTCTTCTTCATTCTTCTTTTTGTTGTTCACCATTGATATTCTGGCTTCTTCTTGGCTATATGCATTCCACATTTGTTCAAATGTTGGCATATCCTTCTAGCTGATGAGTCCCGATGCAAAGGAACTCCAAGACTTAGGTAGTCCTAGAAGGGCAATACTTACTAACTCCTTTTCCGGGACAATTTCATCTATTGCTTAGATTTCATCCCCGATTCTAGATATCCTTATGAAGTATGATGAAACAATATCTTCATTTGTCATTTTGATAGTTCGTAGTTCATTTTTGAGGCTTGCTATTTGTCTAATGTTCTTGATTGTGAATAACTTGGAGAGAGTCTCATACATTTCTTGAGCAGAATTTGTGTTAGATATGTATGGAATTAAGTTATCCTTAACTCCATCTACTATTAGATTCATAGCTATGATTTCAAGTTCTCTAAACTTCACTTTATCTGCATTGCTTAATTCATCAGTAGGCTTCTTGAGTCTTCCTTGAACAAAGTCTAAGGCTTTATTCTTTTCAAGAATCAGATCTATTCTCTTTTTCCAAGCCCTGTAGTTGGAGGCTCCTTCTAGTTTGTTCTCTGCCTTCATTGAGTTTGTCATTGTTCCTGTAGATGGTAGACTTATCCCCTTATACGATCCTCTTTAATGAACTTTCCTTGATTCTTTTCTTCAATAGATCTTCAGGCTGCCTTTTTCCTTCTTTCTTTCACCTTAGCTCTGAAACCATGTTAGAAAATCAAAAAGGAAGAAAGATTTTCTTTTGTTGATAATGAATTGTGATATTCTTATGTTCTTCTTTTATCTTTGTTTCATTAAGCAATTATCAAAATCAAAACATGAAGATCAGGGATACCAGATGTAGGCGGACAGCCAGGGCTAAAACCCCTATATAGGGGAAACCCAGTCAAGAACTCTTCCTTCAGTAATTTAAATTGAGATAAACCAAGACCCTAGACCAAGAGACCTTCTTCCTTGACCAAGTCAGCCTTCCAAGATGATGTAGTAGTCTCTTCTTATCCAACAACTTCAGCCCATCAACAATCTAGCACTTCGACTTCCCAAATGCAGAATTTCGACCCCCAAAAGAAGAATTTCAGCCTCCCAGTAACTGCTGAACTCTGGCCCCCTTCCAACAGTTACACAACTTCACATGTGTGGGAAAGAGAGAAAATTTTGACTTTTATTGTAATGTCCCTTCCTAGATTAATTTGTCTCAAGTTTATCTCCACAATTTTGTCATTTTTGGTGACCGTGGGACTCACGAATTTTTGGGAGAAAGAGTTAGAAGAAAAGGGAGGCCGAAATATTTTGCTAGTAGAGAATGGGGCCACACGCATAGGGGGAAATGCACTTGCCAAGGAAAGAATTCGAATAGCCAAGGAAAGGAGGTTGAAGAGCTTGTTGGAGGGGCCCACGTGGGAAAAGGAACTCACAAATTATACATAGGAGAAGCTCAACCTCATTTTAGGTCTTTTGCCAATCAAACTTACTATTTTTGCTCGAGCTGCGTAGTCGGGTCACTTTGTTGTTCAACACTGAGTTTTTTAAGCAAAGAGCTCACCTTTCTTTCGGGGACTTCGAGTGCCACCCTAGGGAGGTCACATAATACCAATTTGGAGAGTTGTTTGGGGGGATTCAGAGTTAAACACTCAGCCACTCACCCAACTAGTCTGTATTCCAAGAGGACGCAGGAGGGCATATGCTTGGGTCATTTCAGCTATCTTCCGAGTAGTAATTGCTGGGAGAAATTTGGCATAGGAGCTTTAGGGAGAGATCCACCTATTTGAGGAGTTTTGGAGCAGGAGATTGCTAATTGAAGGCAACAACGATTTGTTGCATGTAGGGCCAGAGCAGAAGCTATTTACCAGGCACACGTGTGAGTTTGTGGGACGAGTTTTGGAACTGGGTTTTGTGGGAGAAATAAGGAGAGCTTTGGGGTAGTGAGACTCAGCATTTTGGGAGTGATTGGAGGACTTTTTTGGGAGTTTGCAGGCAAGCTGTTTTCTCAGCCGTTAGAGGAGGACGTGGTATTTGGCCGAATTTCGGGGGTCAAAACTAGACTAGACCCTTTCTGGTTTTGGTGGGTTATTTGTGAGGAGCTTGGGGTAAATTTTATAGGATTTTGTGAGCACCGAAAGTGGGGTTTCCAGCAGCGTTTTTCCAACAGATAGTGCAGTTTATTGGGGCAATGCAGGGCACCATTGGAGCAACGTATTCCTTCATCTGGGCCTGGTATTTTATTACCTGGGTCTTGTTAATCTTGCCATTGAGGCAAGCCCAAGTGCACTCCTTCCACACAATTGTACTACTGCTCCAATTAATTAATAAAATGGCTCAGCTGGTTGACATCTCTGGAGTTTTCATGGGTGTTCACTGAATGTTTTGAAATTTTGTGTTGCATGTATTGTTTTTCTTTGCATTTCAATGTCTTTCCTAATTAGGAACATTACAGTGGTATCAGAGCTTTGATCTTGGCTCAGCCATGGGGGAACTTTCTTATGAACGGGGAGGATAGGAAGAACGTGACTTACCAGAGACAAAGGTACCAGAGCATGGAAAGGGAGTAGGAGATTACACCTGATACAGAGGCACATGGGAAGGCAATAGTAGTAGAAAATATGGGGGGACTAGAGTAAGGAGGAAGCAACGTTTTATAGCCTCCTAAAGGTCGTAAATGATTTAGCTAAGGGGCAGAAGGAGATGTTGGAGGAGATCAAACAATAGAAAAGGGACAAGACCATTCACCGTGAGTTCCTATTTGGAGAGACTTTAAGGGTCTCACAACAGTACGACCACCCTTCATCGGCCACTCACCCACCAACTTTTAGTGGGCCAACTAGAACCACATTGCCTACTTTCCTACCATCAACACCTAGTGAGCAAGGAGGGCCAGATGACGAGGTACGCATGGGAGATTTTTTCAGGGAGTTCCAATCCATGGGAGAAGATTTCGAAGCAGCCTTGTCATTCAAAGATTATTGCCAGCTTATACAAAATGAGAAGGGCAGGTACAGTGGGGGACCGAGCACACAGAGCTCAGAGTTACAACATACTATTGGGAGGATGTAGTTACCTACATATGATGGCTCTACCAAGCGCACAACTCGAGCTTGGGTGGAGAAGTTGGATACTTATTTCCAACCTAATCAGATGACAGAGGTGGAAGCCATCAAAATGGCTACCTTGCACTTGGAGGGGGAGACACACGATTGGCGGTTTCATGGCTTGTCCTCACTAGGGCATGCCAACGTGACCTCTTATGAGGACTTCACATGGAGAGTGGTATAGCGTTTTGATAGCAGGGACCCTAAGGCTCACTTTAGGGAGTTGAACCAACTTAGACAAACTAAACACCCTAAGCATTACATATCGGAGTTTTGAGGGTTTCAATTATGGTGCTAGACTTGTCCGATGCCAAGAGAGTGTACACATTTATAGAGGGGTTACTGGAGCCATTGTGTGGTGTAATGACCTATTTATAGAAATAATATCAAATAAATTTTAATAAATAAATTATATTAATCAAATTAATAAAATAATAAAAATAAACTAATAATAAAGTAATTTAATATAAGTCTAATCCTTATATTAAAATAAAAATCAGAAAAAGGAAAGTTAATTAAAATCAATATATTTTGACACGACATGGAAGGGTGTCGTGAGGAAAGGAAGCGGTGGGTGATGGAGGAAGGACGGCCACCGCTAAGAATTAGTATATAAACCAAGAACGAGAGGAAAAGAAGGAAGGGGGAACGGAAGGAGGAAGAGGAGCAGAACCTGAAATTATCCACAGGAAGGAAGAGCGTGGATTGTTCTGAGGTTCTGGGCATGGGGGAACAGTCTGCTTCGACTCAGAAGCTTACTGGACTAAGCAGCGAGGTTCTGCTCAGTTTGGCTGGGTGGTTTCAGTCTTTTGGTAACCGTAAGAGAGCTGCAGGAGACATCAGCAACTACAAGTACACATAGAACTGCAAAAGACATCAACCACTGCAAATACACAGGTAAGTACCTTCATTAAATTCTGCTAATTAATTCTGTAAATAAAAGAAATTAGTTACAGGTTCATGGGAAACTTTACATTTCTGCTTAAATATTTAGGAGTCTTACATGTGGAGTGGTGAAGTCTCGCAGACCCCTTACCTTGCAGGAGGTTGTGACTTGTGCTAGGGATTTGCAGGGGGCAATCCCTAAGACTAGAGCACCCATTCCATCACAGACCCCCACCATAGCGAGTAACCCAAGGGCATGGGAAGTTAGATGAGGAGACCAGGGGTGACTTCCATAGGAGGAAATTATGTTTTACTTGTCGAGAGCCATGGGCATTAGGCCACAGGTGCATAGCAGGCAAGGCCCACTACATTGAGGTCTTCTCAGATAGTGACGAGGAGGACAATGTGGAGTTGGAGTTTGGTGGGGGAGACAACAAAGGTTAGGCAAAGAGGGGAGCACCACCACCACCACCACCACCACCTGGGGGAGCACCATTTGCACCATCCAGGGGAGTCCTCGCTTCTTTGTATGAAATTCCCAAATTTTGAACCTTGAGGATCCAAGGCATAGTGCAAGAGCATCATGTCTCAATTCTGGTAGACAGTGGGGTCACCCACAATTTCATTGATGCCTAGATGGTTTAGATACGGGGTATCACTACAGAGGAGTTTAAGGGGTTCTGAGTTTTGGTACCCGGGGATAGGATTATGTAGTGCACCTGATATGTCCTCACTTTGACAGTGACTATGGGGAACTACTTGGTGACAAATCATTTCTTTGTTGTGGATGTGCTAAACACTAACGTGGTGATGGGTGTACAGTGGCTCTACTCCCTTGGCTAGTTCATCACTGATTGGAGGAAACTGGAGATGGAGTTCACTAGGCCAGATGGCAAGTTGGTGGTTCTCTAAGGCATGCATTCATACCCTCCATAGACAGTTTCAGCACATAGGATGGAGGTTAACGTGAGCCATGGGGACGTAGCATGGGCAGTGGGGCTGAGGATTTCGGAGGTTGGGGGACAGCCCAAGCCACCACACTTAGACATACAAGCCATCTTGGACAGGTACCCGGTAGTGTTTGGGGACATACCACCAGGGCAACCACCTAATAAGGGATTTGAGCACACCATCGAGCTAGAGCCTGGGGTGCAGGCAGTTATCATCGCTCCTTGTAAGCATCCCAAGGCATAGAAGGATGAGTTTGAGCATGCCATTAAGGAATTGCTGGCGTTGGGGCACATTAGGCTGAGTTCTAGTTCCTTCACTTCATCAGTTGTTCTAGTGAAGAAGAAGGATGGGACTTTGCACATGTGCATTGATTATAGGGCGCTCAACAAGAAGACCTTAAAGAACTGCTACCCTATCTTGTGCATTGATGAGTTGATGGATGAGCTTAGAGGAGCCATGTACTTCTCTAAGATAGATTTGAGCTCGGGGTACCACCAGATCAGGGTGAGGGATCAAGACATCCCCAAGACAACTTTCAGGTGCCACTATGGGCATTTGAGTTTTTGGTCTACCCTTTTGGTTGACCAACACACCTGCCACTTTTCAGTCGGGCATGAATCATGTATTCCGTGGGCAGTTGCGGAAGTTTGTATTGGTGTTCTTCGACTATATTTTGATTTTCAACCGGACGTGGGAGGAGCATTTGCAACACTTGGAGATGGTATTGCGCATCTTAGAGGAGCAACAATTTTATGCCAAGTTGTCCAAGTGTGAGTTTGGAATGACAAAGGCGCAGATGGAGTGAGGGTGCATGAGGAGAAGATCACGACCATTTGAGATTGGCTGGAGCCCTGGAATATGACCAAGTTGAGGGGATTTATAGGGATATGTACCTACTATAAGAATTCGTAAAGGGCTTCTCACAGTTAGTAGCTCCCCTCACATATCTAACAAAGAAGGGGGCTTTTGCATGGACAGACAGAGCACAGTCGACATTTGATCACCTTAAGGTGGTGATGAGTAGTTGCCCAGTTTTGGCACTCTTAGATTTCACTTAGCCATTCACCTTGAAGTGCGATGCATAAGGTGAGGGGGTTGGTACAATATTATCTCAGGATGGACACTCCATCGCTTTTGAGAGTAGAAGCTCCTTTCGCACAAGAGGTCGTATTCTATTTACAACAAGGATATGTTGGCCATCATGTATGCATTGGCCAAATTCCAACAGTATCTGGTGGGCAACAGATTTTGGGTGAAGGTTGATCACAATAGTCTTCGCCATTTTATGGGGCAACAGGGCCTTAGTGACAGGCAACAAAGGTGGGACAGCAAGGCGCAGGCCTATGTCTCTGATATCGAGTATGTCAAGGGCAAGCTCAATGTGGTAGTAGATGCATTATCCAGGAGGCCCGCGACACTTTCACTCATGAGCATTTGCTATGATTGGAAGGCGTAATTGTTAGTGCAGTGCTCCAAGGATCGACGGGCATGTGAGATTCTGAATGGTATTCACACTGATGAATGTTATAGGGTGATGGGTGACGTCATATACTACAAGGGGCACATATTTTTGGTGCTGGGTTCATAGTTGAAGGAGAGGATTCTCCATGTAGCTCATGACTCTCCACTATTAGGGCACCAGGGGTTTCGAAAGACATATATGATGGCTAGAGAGCGATTCACATGGAAAGGCCTGAAGGGGGACATATTGAGATATGTACAGGAGTGTGAGCCTTGCTAGAGGAATAAGGGAGAGTTGACCCATCCAGCTAGGTTGTTGCAGCCACTTCCCATCCTCGAGGGGAAATGGGAGAGTATCTCCATGCATTTTATCACGGGGCTCCCTACGTTGCAGGGCGGAGATTGTATTTATGCGGTTGTGGATTGGTTGACCAAGTAGGCTCACTTCTTTGCCATTCTGACAGAATATTCAACATCACAGGTGGCCGAGGTGTTCTTCAGGGAGGTGTTTCGCTTGCATGGACTCCCTAAGACCATAGTCAGTGACAAAGACAGTCGATTCATGGGGGCATTTTGGCAGGAGCTTTTCAGATTAGTGGGCACTGAACTTACCCCCAACACTAGTTACCACCCACAGACCGATTGTCAAACTGAGAGGGTCAACAAATGGTTGGAGGGCTATCTTCGGAACCATGTGACCGAGAATCAAAGAGCATGAATTTGGTGGTTACGTTTGGGTGAGTACTGCTACAACACCATCCGTCACATGTCCATTGGTATGTCACCTTTCCGTGCCTTGTATGGTTATGATGCTTTGTATTTGGTTGACATTGTTTTTGGAGATAGCCGGGCCCCAAAGACCAAAGATTGGATCCAAGAGAACCAAGATATCCTCAAGGCTCTCAAGGATAACTTATTGACAACCCAAAATGAACAGAAGATGTATGCAGATAGTCACAGGATTGAGAGGGAGTTTGAGGAGGGGGACTTGGTCTTTATACGGTTACAACCATATCGTCACTCTACATTGAAGTAAAAGGGGGCCAAGAAGCTACTATCACGTTTCTATGGGCTGTACAGGGTGACGAGGAGAGTTGGGGAGGTGGCATATGAGTCGGAGCTTCCACTAGGGAGCAAGATTCACAATGTCTTTCATGTCTCATGCCTCAAGGTGTTGGGGCAACAAGTGACAACAACCACGAAGTTGCCTCCACTTGATGATGAGGTGCATCTGGTTTTGGAACCAGAAGCCATTTTAGAGAATAGGGAGAGGAAGCCGAGGAGTAGAACTATCAGGGAGTACTTAGTATGCTAGAGTAGCTTTCTGGATGAGGATGCCACCTGGGAAGGTGAACACATACTTGAGCATCCAATGCTGAAGTTGCTTGGGGACAAACAACATTGGGAGGGCATGATTGTAATGTCCCTTCCTAGATTAATTTGTCTCAAGTTTGTTTCCACAATTTTGGCATTTTTGGGGACCATGGACCCACGTATTTTTGGGAGAAAGAGTTAGGAGAAGAGGGAGGCCAAAATATTTTACTAGTGGATAATGGGGGCCACACGCATAGGGGAAAACATTGTTGCCAAGGAAGGAATTCGAACAGCCAAGGAAGGGAGGACAAAGAGCTTGTTGGAGGGGCCAACGTGGGAAAAGGAACTCACGAATTATAAATAGGAGAAGCTCAACCTCATTTTAGGTCTTTTGCCAATCAAACTTACTATTGTTGCTCGAGCTGCCTAGCCGAGTCACTTTGCTATTCAAAACTGAGTTTTCCAAGTTAAGAGCTCACCTTTTCTTTGGGGGACTTCGAGTGCCACCCTAGGGAGGTCACATCATACCAATTTGGAGAGGAGTTTGGAGGGATTCAGAGCTAAACACTCGGCCACTCACCTAGCTAGTGCGTATTCCAGGAGGACACAAGAGGGGATACGCTTGGGTCATTTCAGCTGTCTTCTGGGTGGTAATTGCTGGGAGAAATTTGGCATAGGAACTTCAGGGAGAGATCGGCCTATTTGAGGAGTTTTGGAGCAGGAGATTGCTGATTGAAGGCAACAACGATTTGGTGCATGTAGGGCTAATGCAGAAGCTATTTACTGGGTGCATGTCGGAGTTTGTGGGACGAGTTTTGGAGCTAGGTTTTTCCGGGAGAAATAAGGAGAGCTTTGGGACAATGAGACTCAGCCTTTTGGGAGTGATTGAAGGACTTTTTTGGGAGTTTGCAGGCAGGATGTATTTCCCAGCTATTGGAGGAAGATGTGGTATTTGGGGCCAAATTTCAGGGGTCAAAACTAGACCAAACCCTTTTTGGGTTTTGGTGGGTTATTTGTTAGGAGCTTGGGGTTAATATTATATAATTTTTTGAGCACCGGAAGTGGGGTTTCCAACAACATTTTTCCAACAGACAGTACAGTTTACTGGGGCAACGCAAGGCATCATTGGAGCAGCTTATTCCTTCATCCGGGCTTGCTATTTTATCACCTGAGTTTTGTCAAGCTTGCCATTGAGGCAAGCCTATTGTACTATTATCCTTCCACACTGTTGTACTATTGCTCCAATTACTTAATAAAGTGGCTCAACTGGTTGACATTTTTGGAGTTTTCATGGGTGTTCACTGAATGTTTTGAAATTTTGTGTTGCATGTATTGTTTGCTTTGCATATCACTGTCTTTCCTAATTAGTAACATTACATTTATGCTTGAAAGAGTCCCCCTTTTTCTTTGCTATCCTTCTTCCTCTTCTTCTTTGGATTTCACACTTTTTATGGCCGCAAAAGTTGCAGATTGAACTTGTTGTGAGTGAGTGACAAATGAGGTCGAGTTGCTGCCTTTATATAGTGATTTTGCTTCCCAGTTTAGGCCGACTTGTCCAGTTTGAGGCCGACTTGGTGGAGGAGGCCTAGAAGACTTATTTTAATGGAAATTAAGTTATTTCTTGACAAATATTTCCCTAGAAGGGTTCTTTACATTATGACATAGACAAGGACACTTACAATGGAGGCTTTGACCTAAAAACAATTGACCCTAGAAGCTTACAATGGAGGCTTTGGCCTAAAAACAATTGACCCAAGCATGAAACCCATGCTTTAATAAGTCAATTTTAATAATAATAAAATTTCATTTTCTTTTTTTTGGCAACTACATTATGTTGTGACTTAAATACATTTATGAAGATCGAACCGAGTTACATTCTTCAACATAATGATCACAATAGAGATGAACTCATACCATGTGCTTGAAGGAGAAATTCAACATAAAAAAATGTGAATGTTGTTCGAACCAAAGTACTTATTGTTCCATGGGGGCACATCCCCTAGGGCGAGGGGTGTGCTCCTCATGTTTCCCATGCTCTCGAGACATGGGGGCGCTTGAGGAAACATTTCCCCATGTCCTCCTTTTGGGGAAACTCAGGGAGACATTGAGGGAAACGTTTCTACAATGTGGGGGACACATTTTCCCAAAAGGGGTGCATGTGGATGTCCCCCTTGAAAAAGGGTTGGGCGCCCCCCTTGAATTTTACATGAAAACACAATAATTTATGAGTGGGGAAGCCCAAAATTCAAGCTTGGGTCCTACTAATTCTATGTACAACCCTCGGGACCTACTAATGCTATGTAATTAATGATAATACTTAAATTTTTAACATTACTATTAATTGACTTAGGATGTTTGAGAGTGGTTTTGACCTCATTGGATTTCATATGGAGAAAGTAGAATTTCAGATCCCATTCAAAATCTAGCAAACCCTAACAATTTTAACGTTTCCATTAGATTCTATCATGCATGAGGGTATGGAACTAACATTTAATCAAGAGGATCAAGCCCTCTATGTCTTCAATGTTGGTTGCATTGATTATTGGTCTCTTGTGAGATGTCCTTAGTAAGATTGTACCTATCACTCAAACAAAATATTGAATTGACATGTTAAACTTTTCTATCTTATTTTAATGCTTAGAGGGTGAAATTGGTGATGAGGGTCCCAATATGCACGATGATTTTGATGTATGTAGATATTTGTTGTAGGATGATATTTTTTGGACTATAGAGTTCATCTAGAGCCTCTGTATATATGAGAAACTTTGCTTATTTATGTAAAATGTTTTTGACTCATATGGATGCACATGAATATTTACGTAATTTTTTGTCAAAATTTGAATATTTATGTATTTTTTTGGTTGATTGGTATTTTGGTCCTTTTTTTTTCTCCAGCTCCCAGTTTTGGGGTTGATTGATTCGATCACTGGTTTAGTTTTGATAACATTGGTTCATTGTCCATTGTTCATTTTTAGTTTTAGCTTTTGAGTCTTGACGCTAAATATTGATGACCCTAGACCAAGTCTTTGACTTGTCACTTTTTACTATTTTTGAGTTGAGTAATTTCAATTTATTATTCTAGTCTTCAGATTTTAGTATCTACTATTTTTCTTATTACTAATTAGATTTTAGAATAATAAATGATGAATTTAAATTAGTGTATACAATAATTTACTATTTCTATTTCATTGAATCATATATGATGTTTTGAAATCATTGTATTTCATTATTGAATTTGAATTTTGAATTATATATATATATATATATATATATATATATATATATATAATATATATATATATATATATATATATATATAAAACGTCCCCTCGTCCCCTTTGAAATTCCTAAGATTTGGGGGTGCTCCCTCATGTCGTCCCTATGTGTCTCCCCTATTGAAGAATGTAACTAATGTCGGTCTCCATACTTATTTGTTAAAAGAAAGAATTTTTTTTTTATTTTTTATTGTTAAAATAAATTGACTTATCAAAGCATGGGTTTCATGCTTGGGTCAATGGTCAATAGGTCAAAAGCACCCATTGAGTGCTCTAGGATTTTTGTATTGTATCAAAGTCAAAGAAGAAATTTATTTCGTGTCAAAGGAACCCGTTCGCCGAGTTAGCTCCCTCTCCTATATGTCAACTTGTTTATTCTTCAAGTCAGTCTCAAAAGTAGTTGACAAGTTGGCCTCTTCAACAAGTCTAGTCGGCTTCATGAAGGGACACATCCACCTTGCAAGAAGACAATATAAAGGAGCATTCGATCTTGTGAGTAAAGACATAACAACAATCCATTTTTAAATATGTAATTTCTCTTGAGAAAAGAAGTTCATAGAGGCAGAAAGGAAGAAGTTATTTGTAAAAGAGGATAAAGAAATGAGTATGTTAAAGAAGGATTATAAGATTACAGGACTGAAATCTTTGATTGCAGTAGCCGGGTTTTAGAAGGTCCGTTTTGGAAGTTGCAGAGAAGGAGCCAAGTTATAAGTAGATTTGATGTAAAGAAATTTATGCCAATAGCTAACTTGGTGGATGGAGGAACTTCATGTCTTCGTCAAAAGTCTAGGTTGTCTCAATCTGATTTGAATCTACTAGTGGAAGAGTTTGATTGGGATTTCCCCTCCATAGGGTTTTGCCTTGGCTGAGTGCCTACATCTGGTGTCTATTTGTTTTCATCAGTGTTGATAATATCGGTATTGGCAAAATATCGGCGAGGGTACAAAAAACATCTTATCGACAATATCGGCAAGCATAAAAAATGCATTATATATATATATATATATATATATATATATATAATATATTTTTTTTTTGTTGTTGTTCAGATTTTTAAACATATAAAGCAGTAACAACATGAACTAAACACATTGACACATAAATATGAAGAAAGCACTGATATATATGATGTCAAATAAAAATGATACATCAAACTTCAAAGGCGATACCAAATCCTACTGATCCTTGATAATTGTTCAATCAAGGACTCAAACAAAATAACATCACATATCTTGCTGATCCCTGATAATTGTCCAATCAAGGACTCAAACAAAATAACATCACATATATAAAAGTATTTCATCATCATGAGTTATAAACTTATATGTAGCAAAACAAATAAAACTAGTAGCTATCTATCTGAGATTAGTGGCCTCTCCCTAGCAACTATCTTTTTGTCTTGTTCAACAAGTGCTTTAAGAGCTTTTTGTATAACCTCCACACTAGAAACCATACAAGGCATTACATCTGCATCATGTGCAGGTAGTCTAGCTAGATGGTATTTCAATCACGTAACCCCTCCAGACATCTTGGTCCCACACAATTTGCATGATATATATGCCCGATTTGCCCCACCAACAGGCTCCCCATACTCCCAAAATGGGTCCAAGGCTTTTGGCATATTTGACATTTTTCGTGAACTAATTCAAACCTAGGGCACAAAAAAAAAATTGGCATTAAACCCCCAACACAAAAAATAATAAGTAATAACCAACTCATTTAAAAAAAATTACTACATTATTTGCATTTTGCAATGTGAATGAAAAATGGCAATAAGAGGGTGCATAAGAAAGTTGAAAAAAAATGAAGCATCCTGTCCAAATATGAAGAAAACCATTGCATTGGCTCATGGGCATGAAAATCATAGCAAATGGAAAAAAAAAGAAACAAAATGTTGGTAGGCAAAGAGGCAAGCAAGCATAACCCTAAATCTATGAAAAAATCATTAACATAGGGGTTTTTAAGAACATATCTGTTAATGGAAGAAATGAAGTTTGTCTCACTGTTCTTCAATCTTTGATCCACAAAAAAGTCTTAGTTGGTGGTGATAATTGCTGTTTGATTCTCAATCCCTCCTTGACAACCACCACAAAACTCTTCCCCTTCCTTCTCCAACACTCAGAAACAGAAATGAAGGAAAAAAAAGATGAATTTCCCTTTTTTTAATCGCGGCCTAGCCTGCCCGACGATATTTTCTATTGTCTCGCAATATTTTGCCGAGATATCAGTGATATCTCAGGAATATCGTGATATTTTGGCTCGACGAAAATATCGCGATATTTTCGATTATTGGCGATATCTCGCCGATATTATCATCACTGGTTTTCATGTTTTTGGTAGCTCTTTGATGATCAAAGAGATAATAATAATAATAATAAGAAGAATTTAATAAGAAGATCACAATCATCTATCAAAGTTAAAGAGAAATCAAATTTAAATGCCCTAACTAATCTGCCCTAGATTTCTCAACATCCCCTTCCCACATCCCCCCATCCTAGAAACTTGGTAGAACATTGGAAGTACTCAAGTAACAACTTGAGTGATTAATTTACAATCAAGAAGGATGGTATACTTATACACTTAAATCCTCCATTAGGGTCTAGGATGCTAGCCTCAAGAGGGCGATTAGGCCAACTTAGTAGAACACATCCCCCCATCCCGGAAACTTGGTGGAACATTGGAAGTACTCAAGTAACAACTTGAGTGATTAATTTACAATCGAGAAGGATGGTATACTTATACACTTAATCCTCCATTAGGGTCTATAGGATGCTAGCCTCAAGAGGGCGATTAGGCCAACTTAGTAGAACATATGTAAGTACAATAAGATGAGTTTATGACCCATATGTAGGCTCAATGAAGCCACCAATACATCAAATAGAGGGTTGGCATGTGGGCTTCAGCGAAGATTAGCCATAATCTTCACCATTTTGGATTGCTATTTCTGGGCACTTTGACAAGGAAAGGACATTTAGACTCATGCAATCTGAAATTTATTTTTCTCTAAAATTTGTATTTTTAAACATCATAATAGAGCTAATGAAATGGGAGGGCACAAACTTTATGAATTACATTTCTACAAGTACTTTAAAATACTTGTAGATTTCATAACTACACTTTGAGTATTTTGCAACAAACTGAAGCCACCTGGGTCCTGGAGAGCATTTATTATTGTAATGATAAAAATGGATCTATAGATTCATTGACAATTCAAAGGACTTTACCTTGAAGGTTGACTTTTAAGAGTACAAGACTTGTGTACTCTCCGCTTTCTTGTGGGCATTTGTCTATACCTCTTAGGATGTTTGCTGAACTTGAGAATGATGGTAAATTAAAACAAATTTACTAAGGAATATGAGGAAAATGGATAACTGCCATCTTATATTGTGAATATCAGTTTTCCACCTAGGAAATTTTACAATGATCAAACCCAGTTCCAGTCCACAACTTTAAAGCACCGACATCGCTTTGCCAGTTGTCATTCACTTCAAAATATAGTAACCAAATATGCTTGCGTGTTGGGGGAGGTGCATGTATCTTACTCTCTATGTAATTGTTATGTGGCTGTATTGATGCACACTTACACAATTTCAAACGTTTGTCAATGATTGAGAGGCAAAAAGTAATTGAGTAATATTTTTCTTTTTTATAAATATTTATTTCAATTTTTTTATTTATTCCAATAAAATTTTGGATTTTTAAGATTATACATTCAAGAAACAAGACATTAATTTGCACTACATACCTTTGATTATTTTAACTATTTATATTTTTGAATATATGTCAATTTGTTTCATAGAAATGTGGTTAAAACCACATTCCTGATGTATGATTTGAAGGCGTTTGTGATGAGAAAACTGATTCTAATATTTTGTTTTCTTTCCAAAATAATCATTTTGTGTTGAAATATAGCGAGAAAAGTCTTCTGGCTTGTGCCTTAGCCAATGAAGACCTCTAATTGTCCTTCTCCATGAATGAGTGCGAGCTCACGAGTTAGACTTCAGTTAGGATGAATTATTTCCAGTTTACTGGAATACCAATCAAGTTAGCAATAGCATGCATAGAGTTGGAGCTTTAGTTAAGTGGAGTCTTCATCAGTGTCACTACAGAAAGAGGTGGCAGTTACAAGTTCAGTTAGAGCAAGTTAGTCTTCAGTCTTAATTGAAGGAAGAACGAGTTAGTCTCCAGTGTTGATTGGAGAGAGAATGAGTTAAGAACTCTAGTGTTGATTCGAGAAAGGATGAGAAGAACTCTCAGTTAGCTCTCAATCAGAACTAGACTTCTAAAATAGAACTAGGCCTCCTTGCATGTTTGAATTGGGTCTATAAAGAGGAGGACAAAGCCACAAGAAATCACAAGTTTTGTGCACAAGGTTTGTGAGACAAGACATATCACGAGTGTGTGAGGGTATCCTTGATTGTGGAGAGAGCAGATCTTGTGTCCTAAGAAATAGGAGATCACAAGTGCACTAGAATTTAGGAGTTCAGTTGTGCACAGTCTTAATGAGCTGGTGTCCCAAGCAATAGGGGGCAGAAAGGAAATAGGGAGATTTGCGCTATGATTTAGGGGCCTCATGTGCACTAGTAAATAGGGACCTACTGCACAAGGATTTAGGAGGCTCTTAGTGCGCAAAGATCAAGGAGAAGATGAGCAGGGTTTGCAGAGCAAGTGAAGGAGGCAGCAGAGGAACAGTTGCATGCTAGAGGGCTGAGATCAATTGTATCAGCTGAGATTTGTGAGAAGAAGCAGGACACTTTCTCAGAGACAGATTGCTTTGTAATAGATCAAATTGCTCAAGAATAATCAATAAAATACCACATCCAGGAAGCAGGTTTTCCCAGTTGGGTTTCCTGAGAAAATGAGTGTGTCAATTTGTGTGATGTGTTTTATCTGTGTTTTTATTCCACTGCTTCTAATTTGTTAAGAAACTCTGTATCTTGGTGAATGTAAATTTGGTTTCAGTTTTCAGTTGCCTAGTTTTCAGTAATTCACTAAGTAGTTGCAGAGTTTCATGGAAATTTAACGTTCTGCCTCACAGTGGTATCAACATGTTCACAACCATCATTCATAGGAGTTGGTAATCTCACAAATTGTACAGTTGCATTGGAGGATAGTTTGATATTCAATTATTATATTCAAAGTTCCTTGGCAAGTAATTAGTGTCAAATAAACAGATGAAAATTATTTTCCTTCTTGATATGCAAAAGAGTCACAACTACTATGCCGTTTTTTCTCTTGGTACCATCCTCACTCAGAAAAAAAATTAAACCATTCAAGAAGAATTATCACAGGCATGATACTTTCATAATGGGTTAATCTATCTCTAAATGTCACTTCATGAACTAACAATACTATATTTTTTGTGAAATGAATTCTAAAATAAAGGAAACCATGACAATCATGCCCTATAATGAGTTACCGTTACACAAATACAGAGTAACAAGTTCAGGATAGCCAAAGAAAAAACGCATTTCTGCACATCTTCTCCGAGCACCCAGAAATTTATCCAGTTCTTAGAATTAATTGATATTGTGTTATGCGGCCACAATGGCTTTTATGTAACAAAGAGATGTGGTGATCTCTATAGCTCCAGTGGAAAAGATTAATGATTATGAGATGCTTGTACGTGTAGTGTCCCATAGAGGATGTTGTTTGGATGGGATATTAACGGGTCCGGCACAGGAAAACTTGAAATCTTACATGCTCAACTTCTATAAAACGATCCTGCCATGTTGTATTGTCAAAAGGTTTGATACAGAGCCCTGCTGTATTTCCAGAATCCAAGTAATTTACAGCCTTCCTAAAGTCTATTCTCTTGTGAAATCTGAACTATGATACCTTTATTTGAGTGTTCTTTCATGGAAACATAATGTGCTGTAGAGAATTATGAAAGATTTGTTTTTATATATTATACATGCATTCAGTAGTTGAAGATCATCGCATGATGCGAGCTTCGGTTTGCTACTTGTGTTTTGAAGGGATTTATTAACTTATTCCTTTTAGCAGTTTTACTGCCTTCTATTTATTAGCCTTTATAAGAAATCAGCTAATTTCGATATTTCTAGGAGCTACAAGGAGTTGATGGAAAAATGCAACCAGCTTGGAACAGGCGAAAACCAGTCTCTTCGGAAGCTGGAAAAGGCAGTTGAGAGAATAAAGAAGCTGAAGGTGAGAAGTTCTACTTTGCTATGTTAAAGAACTGAAAACAGTTTTTAATGCTGAAAATATCCAGCTTGCTTTTGTGGGTTGCTTGGGAAGTTTGGTGAGATTGAGGCTATTTGTAGATAAATTCCTAGTTTCCACTCTCATGCTTGTCCATATTTTATTCAGGCAAGGGTACAAGAGCTTGAGAGAACCCTTGAAGAGAAAGAGAATGCATCATTAAGGTATCTAGCAAAGACGAAGATAACTCAGTCCAAAGATGTTGACTCAGCGATCAATAAATTGAATTCCATGTATTCTTGTCATAAAGATCTTGAATCAAACAAACTATTTAATGATGTCGGTGTTGGATCTCACAAGTCTCAAGGAGATATATCAAAGATTGTCCCGTCAACTTGTAAGCAGGCTACTGAAACACTGCCAGATTTGCAAATGGAAGTTGGTCGAGGTAACACATGCAGTTTAAGACCCAAAGAAAATTTCATGAAGGACAAATTTCATGATACAAATCAGGTTGTCCATGGGACCAATGAAGAGCACCCTGTCGTGCAACATGCTCATTCTTATCGGGTCAGTTCAAAATGTGTTACAGGAGGGGATGCTATTGAGGTTGGCTTCTCCACTTTTCTCCAATCAGACGCTTCACTGCCTGGAAATACTAATCAATTTTCAACGACCTGTACAAAGTTTGGATCAGGAGCTCCAGATGACGTTGAAAATGGTTATGGTGCTTTTGTTGATTCCAAAAGAGTTGATGCTAATAAAACCACTCGCATCCTAGATGGTGTGAGAAATTCAACATCAGATTCAGAAATGGCAGAGCACGACATGGAGATGATGGGAATCGCTGATGACAATTCCTTCCTACCCATCAAAAGAGAGGCAGGACGGGTGCATCTCACATCTTCATTTATAAGTAAGTGTTTTACCTCTGAAAAGGGGGGCTTTTGGTGAGTTCTGCTTTTAAGGACCAGCACTAGATCAATCAAGAACATTATTCTGAGATTCCTTCCTTGGCGTATTTATCTCCGAGGTTGATATAGACTTTTTCATTCGTGTATTTGGAACTTTCCTTAAAGACACATTTTACTAACTATTTCAAGACTTCGGCAGATGAACAGAGCGTGACAGGAAGCTCTGTTCTGTCCAAAGGAGTTCTGTCGAATGGAGTTGCTAGAAAATGGTGCAGGCAAGACCATGGGCAAAAAACTACATCAAGTGGAAGTGGAACACTTATTGCGGTTGGGGCTGATGGTCGAGGTGGTCGGATAAAAGTGTTGAAGAATCCAAGACAGCCATTGGTAAGTATCCAGTTCAACAACCTAAACATATTCCTCTGTTTATGTATCTAAAATGTTTAAGAAATGCTCTTTACCAGGTTAACTTTTAACTTAGGTTTTGTTCTGTTACTTCAGGATACAGGATTGAGCTCACTTTGGTCTAGACAGCCTAAACGTTCCAAAACTCTAGGAGGAAAACCCATTGCCAATTCTCACAGAGGCTTGCAAATTGAACATTTTTTCCAGAAACGCCAGGATTAAGTGGGTATTCAGCAAAGTATGAAGATTTCCACTCTATTTATACACCATTTGGCATTGTCATCCTTTGTTCCAAAATTAAGTGCATTTTTTCCAAGTGTGTAGTAAGATCCCTATTTGTGCTGTTGGGCATTCAATTAAGGTTTTCAGTTTAATTTGTGGGGTGTTTGTTGCCTTTTCCAGTTTAATAGATGTACCACTTTGTTCTCTTCGTTCAAATCCATTTAGTTGGTTTGATACATGGGTGAAAACAATGTTGTATGTTTTGTTGCTATACTCTACAACATATACCTTATCCACTGAGTCGGAGAAGGATAAATATCTTTGCCTGTGAGGATAAGTTTCGTGGATTTTACGTTCATAGCCACTGATCACTGCGAAAATGTGTATGGCAGTGGAACTTTGACCTGAGATGCTCGCAGACGCACCGTCACTGTAGTGGGCAACCATAAAGTTAGGCAGTAGAGCATACATACCTTGACAGACCTTTCACTATGTATTCGGCAATGACTATCCTGACCACAATTAATCACAAATTGAATGCTTACCACAAGGTCCAAAATTATAAAGATAATTTTAATCCCCTTGAATGAGGTACATAATAACCATTACGCACTAACAATAGTAACAAAGAGCGAGGACTGATTGATGAGTCGTGGCTGGTAATCAACATTTTTATGCTTATGGCCCACCCATCTTGCACTGGCTCATTTGTAGGCACATTCATGGTCTAGTTCAACCCCAATGGTGGGTTTTAATTGGAAATTTGTTATTCGATGGAAAGTGTCTATCGTTATCATGTTTAATTGTGTTTTTCTTTTAGTAGTGTTTACTACTCGATGTCTAGTGTGGTTGGGCTAATTTTGTGATCAGTAGTTAGATTAAACATCCAAGGTTATTAAGCTTTATTGGCACTATCATATCTGTATGTAAAAACTAGTTATGACTACACGCACGTGATAATTTTGTCGACCTAACCTAAATATGCATGGTTTGAAAATAAATTCTTAATAAAGCTTAAAATTCTCACTATTTTTCTTTCTTATGTTTGTTTATTTGATAACACGAATACTTATGTTTGTTTATTCTTATGTTTGTTTATTTGATAACACGAATAGAATTAATAGAAAGAAATACCATTTTTATAAAGACTAAAACTATAAATAATATTTTTATTTTTATTTTAAAAAGTAATGTTGAAGAAATATATATATATTATACATTAAGTACGTGGAGAATTTACAATATCTGTATTTCATTATATTATTTTCTGGGATAGTTTGTTTTTTGTATTTTTTTATTTCTAATATATTTTTCTCTTTTTCTTAATTATATAATATATATTATATATATATATATATATTATATAATATCTATATATTTTAAATTTAAAAAATATTAGTAATGAAATTATCTTATTAGTTTCTCTTTTGCCGGGGCATATAGCATTGCATTTGTCTTGTGGTCAAAGTGCATTGATTTTGCGTTATTTTGTTCTGATTTTGCAATGTGTTTTTGCAATTTTAAAGTTTCGGGAAAATGCATAATATTTCTATTTTTGCATAAATTCAAAAATAATTTTCTAATTTTCAACAAATCTTATTTTTAATTTCCGATTGGTTGAAGAAGCTCTAATGAGACATAATTCCCTTGGTGGAGGGTGTTTTATTTTTGATATTTATTAGTGGTTAACAATTCATTTTAAAATTAAAATAGAAGTAATTTTGTGAGTGGTGATTTTGTTGGTGAGTGCTTTGTTCAATGATGCGAGAATTGATGTGGTTTCAAGTTTTTTGCATTGGCCCGGGGGAGGGGGTAGAGCAGCGAGAGCTAAAAAAAGTTTCGAGTAATATTATTACGTTTCTTTATGTGAAGCTTTTACTGTGCGGAGGACAGAGTATGTGCAGGAGAACGAGGGTCCTTTGCACAAGCGGGGTGCTATGACACTAAACACAGTTTTGTTACTGCTTTGCTTAATGATGCTAGAATTGATGTGACTGTAGGTCCTTTGCATAGGCAAGATGAGGGAATGCTGAAAAATTTTTGAATTAATATTATTATGTTTCCTTGTGCTGAGCTTTTATTGTGTGGAGGATAGAGTATGTGCAAGATAACAAAGTATGTGCAGGGGAACAAGGTCTTTTGCATAAGCGAAGGTGCTTTGGCACTGATATTGTGGTTGAAAGTGAAACTTTTACTATACAGAGGATGGAGTGATTTCAAATTTTAGATGTCAATTCATGACTTAGATGACTTGTTGCTTTTGACGCATTATATGTAGACTTGTTGGCTGTGAAAGCAATTTGTTAATGTTACTTTTTACATTGATCTTTATTTATTTATTTATTTATTTTTATTTTTTATTTTTTAATTTTCTAATTTTGCCTTTCATGTTACTAAATATGTTATTGGAACTTTGGCATATGGTCTTTGTCTTGTGCGTACGATATCTTGTTAGAAAGGTGTATGCGAGGAGGACAATTCCCGAAGCCAACAAGCTATTACTATAATCATTGGGTTACAAATGCTCTTGCTGTAACAATTATCGTAACCGTTGGACTATAAAAGCTACTCGTATTATGCAAAATTAAATAAACTACGTTTTCAATTTGTGTGAGGAAGGTGGTGTGCGGTAAAACGAATATGCGAACCATATAAGTGAGTCAATTGAATAACAATTTGTGTCATGAAAATTTTGGTCTGTGTGAAACTAAACAATGTATGAAATGCCCCATGTTTCCTTATGTGAAGCTTTTACTATGCGGAGGACATAACATGTGCCTTAGAATGGGGGTGCATAGGTGACTTTATTTTCTAGAGACAATTAATTTTAAACTCTTTTCTATTTAAAACTTTTACAAATCTAGCTATGCAGAACAATAGTTGCATAGAGCTGTGAATATGTACGAAATGAAGGATGTGAGGATGACAAGGGTCGAAAGACGGAGTTGTGATATGTGGAGGACGGGGTATGTGTGGGAGACCGGGAGTGCAAAGATGAGTTTTTTTTTTGCAGAAATGAAATTAATTTTAAATTATTTCCCATTTAAAACGTTTACATAAATAGTTATGTGGAAGAGCAGTTGCATAGAGTCGTGAATGTGTGCAGAATGATGTGTGAAATGTTCTTTTAATTGTAATGCATTTTAATTCTTTTGGAGTTAGTACATGTGCAATGTGACCCTCCACATTCATTATTATGGTTATTTCTTTGTTATTAGTGTTGGCATTATGATACAAATATTGTCCTTGATGGCATCTCTATAGGTCAACTCAGTTTTGATAAGAGGCTAACAGGAATATTCAGAGGCAATAGGGCAATGGTACAGAGGATTAAGAAGATGGAAATAAGGTCTTGATCAGAATAAATAAGTTGAAGGAAGAAGATGTAAGAGCAGTTGAAGAGATACACGCAAGTTCACTTAGTCCAAGCAGCGTATACATGCAGGTACTCAGAACAGAAATAGCGTATAACGTACACACGCACTCCCATAGAAGGCAAAGTGCGTACATGTTGAAAACCATGGTTTTGGTTTGAGGTATTTGATCCAAGGTATCTTTAGACCATGATATTGACCCTAGGTATTTAGTCCGAGGTATTCGGTCCATGGTATTTGATCCAAGATATTGGTCCTAAGTGGATTCGGTCCACGATATTGAGAAAGGCCAAAAATTATATAAAGAACAGAGGATCATAAGGCCAGATGTGCAAGTGAATAAGATTCTAAGGAATACTTCTATATGAAGTATATTTTATGTTGCAGGGTTATGTTTGGAACTAGATTTGAAATATTTATGTGCACCTTGAGTTCAATATTGGATTAGGATCATGAGACCTGAAATGACTTACTCTGAAATGATTTGATATTGGTTGAGGCTAGATCTGATGTTTTGCGTTTGTTTTATTCATTATTTATCATGATTTGCTTTGTCTGAAGTTTGGAATTGCAGCAAAATTCTGTGTCAATATTTGCAGATCTATACGTAGGTTCGTCTCGTCAAAAGAGTGTACACACACAGGTTTTGTTCTTTCAAGTACCGTATACAAAAGAAAGGCTTGATGTTCAGAGATGACTGATCTACCAGATTAGTATTGCTGCTGCTATTTTACTGTTGTCTGTCAATGAAGTCTTCTTAGATCAGAATGTAAATATGAATGCATAAGGAGGTTGATATTTAATTGATTGTGTAAGTGAGAAGGTGTGTTTTCTGTTGCCTGCCTGTGTAAAGTTCTTTAAGTTGACAATAGATGTTCAATAAACTGTTGGTTGGTACAGTTTGTGATTTAGAGATTTTATGATTTAGAATCTTTAGAGGTATACAAAGGTTGGGTTGAAGGAAGTAGCGTATACATGCAGGTTTTTCTTCATTGAAGTAGTGTATACAGTTTGACACATGAATTTTTGAGGTTTCAATTGGTTCTGAATGTTGATACAGGTTTCTGGGTTCAACATAATGTTATAATGATAGTGATCTGATTGTTTCAGATTAACTGCATGTTGGTTGATGAAGTTTGAGTTTCTAAATTTCTGATGGGTTATTGATGAGTCAAGGTCTTCATATGTTTTGATATGTGCCAGGAGCATCTAGTGTGAAAATTCATGAAACGTGGTCCCTGGTGGAAGAGTGAAGTTTTCTGTAGGTTGGCACATACGTACTAGTAAACATATTGACTAGTACACGAGTTAGGGGGTTGTAGCTTTTTTCCAGTAGACGCCGGAGAACGAGAGAAGGTTGTAACCTTCTGCTGGTAGAAGCCCGCGTACTGGTATGAGTTTGCACCAGTATAAGATTGTAAACAGATTCTCTTATTATTAAAAGAAGACAGAGACGATAGTAGCAAGTGATTTTCACCCACATTGGGTTTCCACCTTAAATCTTGGTGTTAATGTGTGTTGCTTATGTGTAATGGCTTATTATGTTTACATTGCACATGGTTATTGTTTAATGATTGATGAAGTACTGGTGCACTGATTAAAGATCAACATATGATGAATTAACTGAATCATAAGTTTATTGCATAAACATTGGTTGCCTTAAAGACATCTGCGTGTACACACCAGTTCCCCTCTCTGAAGTAGCGTATATAAATCTAATTATGAAAAAGAAAAATTCTTAATCTAATAATACTGATTCACCCCCCCTCTCAGTGTTATTTCCAACAATTAGGCACGTTTCCATTTTTTTTATTAGTAGATTGTGTGGAGTGTGGAGGTTTGCACAATGAAAACTTGAAAGCTTTATTCACACTTCGACACCAATGGTTACTTTATTATTAATATATTGTGTAGAGTGCAGAGGTCTGCACAATGAAAGCTTGCGAATTTATTTCATACAATGAATTTCCTCTGCAGTCTCGCACATGCATTTGTGTTATTTTGAAAGTATATGTTAGTATTAATAATTTAATGCTTTGGAAATCATGTTTTTAGATTTGATATTTTAATTCTTGTGTGGTTTTTTCATTTTGTCTATGCCTCGGTACATTAATTGAATATATGTGCAGGAGTGTTGTCGGCGAATTGAATGCTGAGAGCACTGATATTTACCTGCAACAATGTTTTCTATTAATTAGAGAACATACATCAAGACGATAAAAATCTGGATGACAACTTTATCTTTGTAATGTGTTTCAAATGCAAAATAATAATATGTGATTTCTAGGGAAACGAGTCTGCAAGCATTTGAAATAGCTAGTATAGTGAAGAAAAAACATTATTTGCAATGACACAAACAAATAACTCATTTCGTCACGATTACATTTGTTGAATAGTATAATTTGTAAAGTTTGCTCTTTGCAATAAATTTCATTTGCAATGTTGTGGTCTTGCACATAAATTTCTTGTTCACAAATTTCTTTCGCAAACACGTTCTTGCTTCTTACATTTGTGAATTAAATACTAATTGTGAGGCATACATTAGGATGATAGACAAATTTGGATGTCAACTTTATCTCTAAAATAGAAATTTTGTGACATGTCAGACAGAAAAATGTAATAGGTGGTGATTTATAGAGGAACGAGTCGACAAACATTTAAAATCATTAGCAGAGAAGGGAAATAAGCTATTTGCTCATATCGATAAGGGCCTTTTCTAATCTATTACATATTTCGAATAGCGGATCATGTAACGTTTGCTCTTTGCAAATTTCGTTTAAAAGCTTGGAGTATTGTGCGAGCTTTTGTTGTCTTACATAAATTGTTATCTCCAATGTTGAGGTTGCAGTTTTAATAGTCTCAATGATGTTTCTATTGATTTGTGGTTGATAGCAGTAGTGCAGAAATACATAAGCTCTACAATATTGCAAACTTTTAAATTGGTTCGCCTTTGTCGATTTTCTATTCGCATTTGATAGTTTCTTAGTTGATTAACATGATCATAGCTAGTTTGGACTTATTTTATATGGCAAATTTCTATTTCTTATGACTCATATAACTGTGATATTAAAGCAGTGGCAAAATGCATAGTAAATGCATGCGATGGTGATTAGCTTTGTAATGTTTAATTGCTAATTATTGAGTGTGTTGTGTCTAATAGTTTTGGTACAAATAATAGTAATAGTTGTGGGAGAACAAGTGTGCGGAGCATGGAACATAAAATTTTTCATTGCATTGTCTCGTATGTGTGTATGTATTCAATATTATTGAATTTCATAACAAGATGATGTTATTAGAGGTTAACATTTGAGGACTGGAAACATTAGGTTTTGTAATAAATTTGTAAACATAACACTAATAGGAGTTATTCCTTTTGCGAAGCTTATAATAAAAGTACTTGTATGGGGTTTGGATACATCGTAATTGATGGCTAATTAATTAGTGAAATGTATGTAGATGTACAAAGTGTTAGTTTTTGTTCCTTGCTTTGTACAATTTACTTTAAGTCGTTTTTTTTCGAATGAATTCTAATGTTAAATGACATTTTCCCTCATTATAGTAGTGATTTGAAATGTTTGCTGATTCGTTTCCCTAAAATCATTACCTCCTACTATTTTTGTGTCTGAATCATGTTACGATATATTTTTATTAAAAATAAAGCTATCATTCAAATTTTTTATTGTTTCGATCTCTGTTCTCTTATTAACCAAAAATATTGTTCCGAGTAAATATTAATGCTTTTGACAATAAATTTATTGAGTACGTACATGCACGTCTTTATTCAATATACAAATGCACACAATGTATCAACTTTTCCCGTCTATGTTGCACACATACGTTCTCTCACAGAACTATACCTGTTCACATGCATTAGAACGACACTTAATCTAATATTCCATAATAGTAATAAGTATTTAATCCACAAAATATTCGTTATTTCTAGTTTACATATTGCTTTTTCTAGTTGTGCTTGGTACATTACGAATTAAAGTTTTTGTTTCAAGTAATTAAATTAATTTTGTGTTTATGGAATAAAGTACCCTATGCAGCATGTTCTCTGACATTTTTCATTTCGCAAGGATTCACAACTCCGTAGTTTCTCTTTCACACAAATAAATATTTAAAGACTTGACGTAGGCATTTGATTCGTAGGTATATGCAACTGCTCTTCCGCATAACTAAATCTATAAAAGTTTTAAATGGAAGAGTTTAAAATTAAATCTGTTTGTGTGGAATAAGTCCCCTACTGCATCGAAATTGTGTGTCAAGTTGTACTGGAGATAAGTATGTAGAAAGAATGTGCGGGGGAATATATGTGACTTCTTCTAACTGGTTTGAACGCGTCTTGATAGTTAGCTTTGCCCTGTAATGTTCAAAACAATGTGTTAAGTCATTCGTAAATCAAATTTGGCTCAGTTTACCATAGTAGTGGAGACGAACGGTCAAGTCGATTTATCGTAGAAGGTAGGTGAATATGTGTCTACGTAATATTTATTTGTGAATGTCCTTGCACAATTTACTATTTGTAACTATTATTGATAGTTTTAAGCTGAATGCCATGATCACAACCATAGTCTAACGAGACTTGAAATTTGTCTGGAGAAACAATGGAAATTTCAGCACATTCTTGATAAAATATAGCATAAATATTTTGTAATTGCAGGTAACAACTATCAACTTTCAAGATATTGGGTGTTGAAGGGGGTTTTGATGATGTTGAATCCCTTTCCACTATCAAAAACATGATTCAAACACTCACATTGCTAGATATTGTTGAAAAAATGTCGGATTCCGATGATTTTTGGCCGTGTAGACAAATTTGCTGCCTTGGTAAACAACACCTATTATTGTATATCGTAAGTTCTTGTTTTATGACACATATATCAATGATATTGAAGCAGGAGAAAAGTGTAGTGTAATTGGACATAATACTTTTGGCATTTCAGAATTTTTTTTTTCTTACTTTCCGTAAAAGTTGACTTTGGTATCTTTAGTTGCTATTTATTTAGATTGTCGTGTGTAACCGTTTTCACACAAATAATATTAACAACCGATGTTTGTGAAGGGAGTGGAGAATTGTAAAGTTAAACAAGATTTGAAAACGTTATTCATTAATAGAATATTTTTTACTGCAAAGCAAACATGGGTAGAAAACGAAGGAAAGAGGCTATTTGAAATGATACACTTAATTCACTTGCTTACATTGATGGCAAATTTCACTGGTTGACAACATATGGTTGATATTTGAATCTGTCAACGGAAGAGAAAACAACCAACAAGATTTGGAGTGTCGGATCAACAAAAGTTGGGTGTGTTCTGGAGATCTTTGATTTCAAAGAAATTGTTTATCTCCGTGCAAATAATTTTGATTTAAGAACGAGAACAATTAAGCTAGGAGTGACGAAGGTTCCTTTGAATCCCAAGGCGTTCAGATGGTTACTCAAGTTATTAGAACCAAACAAGCATTTAAAGTTGTCCAATGCGAATAGCTTCCTGAAGCTGGAAGTAGGTAGGATTGACATTGTGTGATAATTCATTTTTCCAGCTTCTAAGGTTTCTTTCAATCTTTCTCTGCTTGATATTTCTTTGTTTAGGCAACCGTTTATGGATTTATGTTGGCTTTTTGCTTGTGTAATAGGCTAAGAAAGTACAATAAATGTTTTGAAATGCATTTTTTATGTGCTTTATGAGACATACAAAAATAGTTGTATTATCGATTGGGTTGATGTCGTTTACAATGAATTCATTGTTCAGTTAGATAGATTATCCAAGAAGAATAGATTTTTTATGATGTTGTATTTCATAACAACCCTTGTGTCAAGGCATGTGTTTGACGATTTACCCTGTAATCCTAAATTCAATTTTGGCGAGGAACTAATGTAGTTATGGTATCCTATATAATGGAAGCACAAAGCTTTTCTAAATTTTTGTTTAATTCAAGATGTGTTTGTAAGACAAGTATATTGCATGGTAACTGGACAAGACCCTCGAATATCTGCAGAGGCTGAGGTTTTCCTATTTGGAAAAGGGGAACATAGGGAAAGAGAAAGCAATACAATTATTTGAACTTATGGTTTGAAGATAGGCCATTGTTGTTACTGAATTTTGTTCTAGATAGGTATTTTGTTGTTGAAGTTTGCAGGCAATATTGTCGTTGGCTACTTACATTTGAACAAAAAAAGAAAAAACAATTTATTTATTTTCTCTTTACTGTTGGAAAAGTCTCTGTGAAGAATACGGCTCACACTAACATTCCTGCAAAGCCTTTAGATGTTTTTAACTTAGGTGAAGTTGAAGCTATTGAAGGCTTTGATAGAGGAAGAATTTTCATGGAACACTTAGATTCTATTAGGTACGGGAACTTGTTTCCAATAACTAGAGGGCAGAGCAAGGAAATTTAGAGTGTATGAACAAAAGATAAAAAATGCTAGTATTTGTTGAAGAGATCGCGGAAAAATAGGTCATTGACATGCGAGGAAGATACAAGAAAAGAGGCACAAATCCTATGGGACAATCTCAATTTTGCACATGCAGTGCTAGTCTGACTTCATCTACTAGCCAAAAAAGGAAAAAAACTAATGCAAGCGAAAAACTGGTTGGTGATGGTTTATCAGGTGGTGGGGATGACAAAGAACCTTTTTGTGGAGTAACTTTAGAAAGAGCGCACATGGATGAATTAATTGGATCCAAGAGTCCACCTGAAACAGGGAACATTGAAGAGGCCATGAACATGGAAGTTGATAGTGTTATACTACTTGATTGGGTTAGTATTTTTTTGCAAGAAAATAAAAAAAATGATGGAGCAAATTGTTCAGGAGGTCATTACTTTCGATGATCATTGTCACATTCCAAGATGCAAATTATGATAGGGCCAATAAGAGATTGAAGATTAAAAGGGTACAACTTTTCCACAAAAAGTTCTTAATCGAGCATAAATGAATCTTGATCTGTCTGGGGTTGCAATGCCAGGGCTGATGAAATCACATCAAGCTAGTGGTGACATGCTTCCAAACTTTGTTAGCCGACAACAAGCATAAAATATGAAGATGAAGGCAAAAATAAAAGGATAAAAGATACTTTGAGCTTGAGTCCTTTGTTGAATACTCCACTAGAAATACACAGATTGCCATTGGCAATTTCTAGTCCTCACAAATCTCATAGATTTGAGAAACTCGTCAATCTTCTTAATGCAGTGAAATAATTTATTATTAGTCATATATCCGAAAGATTGCAAATTATTGAATCTACATGGCAAACCAATTTTAATCTACAACATTTAAATTAGAGAACTAAGTCTTCTATTGAGTTGGTCAAAAGTGAGTTCGAGGGATACAGGGAATTCGTAGACAATGGCCTATTAATTTTTAGTCGGAAGCTTGATTTACTGTTCGAACTAGAAAAAGATAAACAAGGGCTGCCGTATGTTGATGGGATGAAGCAGATCAAGGTTGCATGGTATGAGAAAATCAGAACATTAGAGGACATTATTTCTGAAGGTGGAGCAATAGAAAATAGAAGCGCTGATGCATATCTCAAGGCGGTAGTGATTGTTTAGGATTTAAACTGTCCATGCATTACATATGAGTTTGGATTCATTCCGAAAGACAAGTTGATGGCTAAATTGGAGAAGATGAAACAATCAGAGGCAACAAATTTCGATGATATAACAAATTTTACTGTAGAGGAAATTAGCAAATGGCTAATTACTTTTGTTAGTGTTAACGAAGAGTACCTCGCCTTGGCTTTGCAATTGCAAGAAGAAACTAGAGAAATTGAAGAGGAGATATTCAACAAATGTGTTAAACATGACATTAACATCACTTTGATGAAAGAATTCATTGGAGCCAAAGTGAAAGAATTCATTGCAGAAAGTGTGATTTTGAGAGATAACTAAGAGATAAACAATATTGGGTTGTGCTTTTTCTTATTGTAAGCATTTTAATACATTGGGACATTTGTTTTTTCTGTTCATAACATTTAACTATTGAATTTTCCTGGGTATGTTATGATGGAATAGTCTAATTCCTGAATGCAGTTCTTTGTTCATTGTTGCATATGAATTTTAGAGACTGTCGACAGGAGCCCGATTCTAGTCCCCATTAGGACGAATGCATTCACTTCGTTGAAAATGCAACAAGAAAATCTTGATTTAATTTTGTCCTTGAATTAAATTAGGAATAAAATTGTAATTCCACATCATAAGATAACTTGTACGAGTTAACTAAGTTAAATTGACTTAGTTGGCTCAGTTAATTCAAGTTGAGGGTCTAGCTAGAGTCATGTATAGTGTCTCCTACATTATAGGGACCCTGGTTGAGTTTATTTTGAGTTGTAATTAATTAATTTGGTTTAACTGAGTTAAAGTAAGTTAAACTAGTTCCAACTGATGGAAGAACTAGTAGTAGGTCAGACAGTGGGGTGTTGCTTCATGTGTTCAACTAGTTAAATGACGATTCACTCATAAATAAATCATGCATGTCAAATTTGAGAGTTACCTAGTTGAGATTGAAGTTTAGGGACAATGTACTATCAGTTGTATAATCATCCAAATTGTACAGGAGGTGCATGCAATCAAAGGAAGGTCTATGAGGATTGCACAATTCATATTGAGGAATTACCCTAATTAACAGGGGGCTAATTCCCAATGAAGCAACACAAGGAAATAGGGACTTGGGCAAGAAGAAAATTGGTTAAGTCTTGGTCTGGGCTTGTCTAGAAGAAATGAAACATAGAGACAATGCAAAGGTTTCTTGGGCTTGAGAAAAGCATTGTAATCTTCTCATATTTTATGACTAATGCAATATACAGATAGCAGGGGTTTTTAGCTTTGGTTTTCCTCAAGAAATCATTGTGTAATGTGTTGATTGAATTCTTTCTCTTGTATGCTTCGTGATTTTGCGATCGTTTGATTGTTTCTGCTGATGAGTAGAGTAGATTGAAGCCTATTGTTTTAGTAAATTACAATTAGCAGTTTGAATCTACAAGGAATTTCTACATGGTATCAAAGCCAAAATCACTCTAGAGGAGGAGAATACGAGTTTGTCTTTTGCAGGTGAAATAAAATTTGCAGTATCATTCTTCAGAGCTGGCAGGATGTCATTCTATGGATTAACACTCGAGTATGCCCTTGAGGGTAGTTTGAACTATATTGCTTGGAAGGACAAGATGGAGGCAGTATTGGAAGACAACGGGTTGAAGGAATTCATAGACATTGATATTCCTAAGCCTCCAATAACAGATGCTCAAGATTTGGCAGAGTGGAAGAAATGTGCTGTAAAAGTGAGAATGATCATACTAGGAGTTCAAGATCATATTGCCTTGAACTTCCATGGGAAGGAAACTCCATATGTAATGTGGAAGGCTTTGGCAAAGCTATTTCAAAACAACAATGACCACATAAAGTTGGCACTGAGGGACAAGATTAGGAAGAAAAAGATGGAGAAGGGCGACACAATGCCAAAGTACTTGACCAAGTTTACCCAATGTTGAGATGAGCTTGAAAGTGTCGGTGTTACAATTGCTGAAGATGATCTGGTCAACCTAGCACTTCTAGGCCTTCCCAAGAGTTGGCACAACTACCAGGATTCGATAAATGGGAGGGAGAAACTACCAGCGTGGGAGCGTTTGTGGTTCGACTTGGTGCAAGAAGAGATTCAATGGAATACCAAAGATGGGACCTCATCCAAAGAAGTGGAAGAGGATTTTGCATTAGTCAACAAAGAAAAGAAAGCGAAGGGAAAGAAGTTCCAAGGTGAGGAGCGCAAGAAGAAATACTTGTACAACATCAAGTGCTTTCACTTTCACGAGTTCGGGCACTATGCCACAAAATGTCCACAGAAGAAGGCAAACAAGGAGGAGTTTGCAATAGCAGCAACACGTGAAGCTCTAGCTTCACAATTTGAGCTTGATTTGACTCTCATTGCATGCATGGAAAGCGCTGTAATGAGAAGCATGTGGTATCTTGACAACGATGCCTCGTTCTATATGATGGGGAATAAAGATCTCTTCTGTGACTTGGAGGATAAATAACTCAAGAAAAACATAGAGTTTGGAGATGATGGGAGGTATAGCGCGACCAATATCAGTACAATTACTTTTCAGAGGGAGTCAGGCTCCCCTCTTAGAATCACAGATTTGATGTATGTTCCAGGACTAAAGAAGAATCTTGTTTCTGTTGCGGTATTGGAAGACCGTTGTTATGATGTGATATTTAGCAAAGGAAAGGTTTTCCTTAGACACATCACCACAAGACAAGTGAAATAGATCGGTGTGTGAGTCAAGAATATTTATGCATTTGAGGTACAAGATGCATGCAAAGCCTTGAGGAGCAAGACAAAGGTTAGAGGCTTGGTGGTTTAGAGGGAGCATAAATTACCTGTCAACATGCAGCCTCAACAAGTTGTGGAGAAACCACAATTAGAGAAGGAGAGAGGAGACCGAGTGGAGACATCCACTCAAGCAAAGACGTCTAGTAGGGGAAATTTTGAGCCAAGTGGGTAGAGGGAGCACATGTAGCCATACCTCTAGGTGAGAGGTGGGGCGATGTGAAACAATAGTCCCAAGAGTGCATAAATTTGGCTAGGATCCATTAAGGTGTTTTTTGTCTCATGGATCATTACCTTGCTACAGGGGCCCACAATACTCATTAGAGGGAGAATCAATGTTAGTTAGTTACTGAGGAGTGCAGAGCAGTGTTGAAAACAGAGCATGAGGCTTAGTAGTAGAGTCAACAACAACACAATTTTACTAGTAGATAGTTGCAGACACAATTGATTCAGTTTTTTTGGTTTTTTTTGGATGCTTTTCAGTTGTAGATGTTGCAGTAACAACATCAACAGTGACAAGTGTTGCATACAGAACATTCCAAAGGTACTGGATCAAGATAGATGTGAATCCATTTCTTGTTGAGACAAAGTGTTGAAAATGCAACAAGAAAATCTTGACTTAATTTGTTCCTTGAATTAAATTAGGATTAAAATTGTAATTCCACATCACAAGACAACTTGTATGAATTAACTAAGTTAAATTGATTTAGTTGGCTAAGTTAATTTGAGTTGAGGGTATAACTAGAGTCATGTAGAGTGTCTCCCACATTATAGGAGCCCTGGTTGAGTTTATTTTGAGTTGTAATTAATTGATTCAGTTTAACTAAGTTAAATTTAGTTAAACTAGTTCCAATTGATGGAGTAACTAGTAGGAGGTTAGAGAGTGGGGTGCTACTTCATGTGTTCAACAAGTTAACTGATTATTCACTCATAAATAACTCATGCATGTCAGATCTGAGAGTTACCTAGTTGAGATTGGAGTTCAGACAATATACTATTAGTTGTTTAATAATCCAAATTGTACAGGTGGTGCATACAGTCAGAGGAAGGCCTATGAGAATCACACAATTCATATTGAGGAATTTCCATAATTAATAAGGGGCTAATTCCCAAGGAAACAACACAAGGAAATAGGGATTTGGTTAAACATAAAATTGGTTAAGTATTGGCCTGGGCTTGTCTAGGAAGTAGTGAGATAGATAGAGATAGTGCAAAGGTTCCTCGAGCTTAAGCAAAGCATTGTAATCTTCTCATATTTTCTGACTAATGCAATATACAGATAACAAGAGTTTTTAGCTGTGGCTTTCTCTAGGAAATCTTGTGTAATGTGTTTATTGAATTTTTTCTATTGTATGTTTCGTGATTTTGCGATCATTTAATTGTTTCTGCTAATGAGTAGAGTAGATTCAAGTATATTGTTTAGTAAATTACAATTAGCAGTTTGAATCTACAAGGAATTTCTACATAATTTTTTGACTTAAGTATTAGCATTTTGATAAATGCTTTATGTGATAGAGGCTATTTTTTGGACCATGAGTCTATAATCATATCTTGTTTGAATTCTTGTTACTGTCTTTTCTATTCTTTAATATGTTTACCAATTATGGAAAAAATTCTGAGATAATGTTTCACATGGGATCTTGTATAGACTTGAATTCTGGGACATACAAAAAACACTAATTGAACATGTGTTTTCCTATATTTTCTTTGAGATTTTATATATTAACTAATGTTTTGTAATAAATGATAATTAAAATGGATTTTTGTTTACTCTGTCCTAATACTGAAAATGTTTACCAATTATATCAAGAATTCTTCGATAATGTTTTGCATGTGAACTTGTATTACTCTAGATTTTGTAGTGTTCTTCAAGAACATTGATTGAACATAAGTTCATAAGACTATGCTTTTGAGCTTTTATATTTTGTGTATCGGTGTAAAATTGAAGATAATGAAAATGAACGTTTAGTAGGAGTTTTGGTTTAGAGATATCTATTCCATTTGTGATGTTTATTTTAATGATAGCTGTAATGATTAGAAGTTGAATCTGAATACAATTGTTGTTATTGTAATTGTGTTCGTTACCGTTCAAGGCTTGTGAAGCATAAAGACTCATTACTTTGTTACAGTTCTGTTTACAATGGAAATGAACGTTTGAAAAAAGTTTTGGTTGTCAGATATCTATTGCATTTATTATCCATTAACATTTGAATTTGAATACAATTATAGTTACTGTAACTATGTTGATTGCTGTTGAAGGCTTCTTAGGTAGAAAGACTGATTATTCTGTCCCAGTTGTGTTTATTTATAAATTCATGTACAAAAGTGAGAGTTGCAGACACTAGTATTTCATTGTGTGGGGCTTAGTATTAAAGTTTTCATTGTGCAGAGTAAGATTCTTCGCCTGAGTAAAAGCTCTGCACAATGGAACATTGACTATGAATAAATCATATTTGTTTAATAATAAATTTTATCACTTTGTAAGAAATGAAAAGGAACTTATGACACAATACATTATTTTGCTGAACTTGAAAGCAAGATATAATAATAATAATAATAATAATAATAATGCATTAAACTACGGGTTCTATTTTTTGAAACATTGTGCAAAAACTCTATATTCCGTTTTGCAATAGTCAATCATAAATCAATCTTCGTAAGTAATTTAGTTATAGACGTGTACATTTTTTTTCTTAAAGCAAATAGGTATTTAAATAACTTATGCTAGATATAGAAACCTATTTCATTGCACAAAACTTTTCTTGCCCGAAACTCATATTAAAGCTTACATTGTCCGCATGAACCTACTTCCGCACAATGAAAGCTTTTATTAAACAACTAGAAAGTCCTGATGATGAGTCTTGGTCTAGACTCAAAACGTCGACAAAGCAAAAATGAAAAATGTGGAATATCCGAATTCAGATTCTAAAAAACCACACCACAGAAATCTACAATCCATTAACTAGAAACCTGCAAATCATAAGTATAAATAAATTAATTTAACTATATGATGAAATAAAAATGATTTAATAACAAATTTTATCAATTACAAAAAGCAATTAATAATATTATTAACACAAATTCATTTATTTTTGAATTCCTGTAGGAAAGCTTTGACATAGTAAGTTGAGAACTATAATTGTATGCATATTTTTCATTATACGAAGGAAGGTTATCTCTGTTTCAATTGGATACTAAGTTTGTGCTTGAAGTTTTAATAATTTCATGTATACGTAATCATTTGTTTTCGATTATGTTTGTGGATTAGTGAAATGTGTAATGTTTGTTCTTTGCACAATATTTTTGAATACTATATGCATTTGTGATAAGTTCTTTTCAATGCACATGAACAATTACTGTTGTGTGGGAGAAATATTTTGCGAAGCAAGGAACAAAAACTTTAATTCGTAGTGTAAAAAATACTTTCATTAAAAATGTTGCTGTTTTGCAAATCAATTTCTTGTAAGAAAATTTATTCCCCATACCCGTTGTTGCTTCTTACATTTGTGAATTAATTACTAATTATCGAATCTTCAGTTAAATGTTTTTTAGGCGCATGAGAAACATCACTATTATTGAACTGATACTAATGCAATTATGTAATTCTAATAAATGCGGAAGGGGCACACTGCAAAATGGAAATGCGTGAAATTACAAACTAATGTTATGAACAATCGAAAAAAAAGCTTTCATTGTGTGAAGTACACTTTGTTCATTTTCGTACTCGGCATAATGACGTTAACGGTTCAATATTCTTTTGATGAATGAACGAACAGACACGTAATCTAGAACAGTAAATGCTACTACCTATAAACTAACATCAAGATAGTAGTGAATGCGATGATTTCCAACATGTAGGTTAGCTGTTATTATTATAAAGGATTCACATTTAATTTGTTTTGTGCACGAAGTAGATGGTTTCCGAATTTTAAGATTTAGATTTAAAATTATTTCCACTACTTCTCAGAAATGTTGACTTTGTTGTTTTTGAATTGTTATTTATTCAAATTTGTTTGACGTAGAATAGTAACAAATAGCAAAAAAAAAGAGTAGAAAATTCAGTGCTATCAACAATCACCTTGATACCTAAAATATTGAAGCTTACCAACTGTAATCCAATTTTCCAAAAATCTGTGTCGGGTTTTCTAAAAATCATGCCAGAATTTCTACTATTTTTTGGGCAGAATTGTGGCCTGTTTAGACTATGCAAATTATTTATACTATTTCCCGTAAATGGCGGCTTTGCTATTTTGAATTGCTATTTATTGAGTGTCCTGTAAAATAGATTTCACACATTGAATAGTAACATGTGGTGATTGTTTAACGTATCGATAAATCTATACCTAAAGGGTAGTGAAGACATTACTTTTTGACAAAATATTTTAAAAGTACAAAACAACAATGGCTACCAAGGGAAGGAAATAATTTATTTGCACTGATACAATTAACTGAGTTGTGCTTATCGATCATATCTTTAAGTTGTCGGCTACATATCAATGATATGTGAATATGTCCACGTAAGAGAAGAATATCGATAAGATTTGGTCTAGCGGATTAGCTAATGCTGCATGTGTCATAGAAGTGTTTGATTTTAGAGAAATCGTTTGTTTGTGCACATATAATTTGATTTAAAGGCGAGAAAAATTATGCTTGCAGCGAAAAATACTCCTATTTCTTTTACTTTAGAGGCATTTAGGTGCATAATCAACTACCGAATCTGGCTGTATGCTTAAATTTTTCAAAAGCAAATAGTTTTTACATTCAGAGGCAGGTGGCTCAAACATCATTTAAGAGTTCATTTTGCCAATATTTGAGGTTCCTTATGATATTTACTTTATAGATATTACTTTTTTAGGCAACCATTTAGAGAATTTTGTTGGCTCTATTCCCATCCTAATGGGCTAAGAAACTACGACCAGTGTCCCAAGATCCATTCTCTATGTGCTCTATTATTCATATAAAAAAATGTGCATCGACTGGACTGATCTTATTTCAAATGAATTGGCTTTTTAATTAGTGAATTTGTTCAAAAGCTGTAGATTCTTCATGGCGATGTATCTAATAACAACTCTTGTATTGGGTCATGTCTTTGGTGACTTGTCACATAAATCTAACTTCAATTTTAATGAAGAACCGATGTAGTTATGGTATCCCATATTGTGGAGGAAGGAAGATACTTCAAATATTTGTCTAATTTAAGATATTTTTGTAATGTAATTTTTTTGCATGATAACTGGACAAGAGCCCCATCGAATATCTAGAGAAGCGCAAGTTTTCCTGTGGGGAAAAGGGATACATGAAGAAAGAGGAAATCACACGGTTATTTGATTTTAAGGGTTTCTAGGTAAATCTTGTTTCAAAGAATTGTTATAGACAGGTATTTTGTTGCTGAAATTTGCAGGCAATATTACAATTGGAAAGTTATATTTGAAAACAATTTATTTCTTTTCCATTTACCATTGGACAAGTAACCATGAAGAATGGAATCCACCTTGAAGAGCTTGCAAACTCTTTGCATTATTTTAATTTAAAGGTTGCTGAAGCATCGTGAGACGTTGATCCAAAAGGACTATTTATCGCACATCTAGGTGTTATTAAATACGAGATTTTATTGACAAAACTTGCAAACGAAAGAGAAAAGAGTCATAATGCTCTAAGAAATAATCAATGAGCACTAGAGAAATTGCTGAAGCAGTGAGCATCGACACTGAAACAAAATGAAAGCAAAGAGGCGGAAACCTTGCACAATATTTAACTTGCACAATCAGAATTGGTCCGATTTCATCTTCGAGTGAAAGAAAAAGAAAATACACTGAAAGTGAAAAGATGATTCCCGATCAACTATCAACTACTGGGGATGACAAGAATCCTTGTCGGATATCTATTCCAAACAAAATGCACATCACTGAATTGGAAACATCTAAAATTCCCCTGAAAACAAGAAGCAATGAAGCTATGAATGTGGAAATTGAAAACGGTTCACTACTTGATTGGGTCAACACTTGTTGAACGAAAATAAGAATGTAATGGAGCAAATTTCTAAATAAGTTTCTAGTCTCAATGATTGCTTGGTCACTTTTCAAGATGCAAATTATAACAGGGAAAGTAAAATGTTGAAATTGAAAAAGTAAAGTGCATAATAAGAAAGTTATTGATAAAGTAGAAACACATGTTGATATGTATGGAATTGCATCCAACGACCTCATGAAATTCCATAAATCTATTGGAAATGCATTTGCAGTGTCTATTGAGCAATGAGAAACCAAGAACCTGGTATTGAAAAGAACTATAAAAGAGTTGGAAAATGCTTTGAATTTGAGTCCTTTATTGATGACTCCATTCATAATACAGACACTGCGATATGCAATTCACACTGCCAACACATCCCATAGATCTATTAAATCTATAAAACTCGTTAATGCAGTCAAATGTTATATTGTTACTAATATTAGAGATTAGAAATCATTGAACACATGGAAATTGGTTTTTGATTTGCTATGATTAGCACATGAAATCAACTAATTTCTTGATTTGATGAGAAGTAATATTAATGAAGAGAAGCATTTCGTTAACAACAACTTACTTGCTTTTAGTCAAGGGCTTCAATTGGTATTTGATCTGGACAAAAAGAAGAGAGAATTTCCAAATGCTACTTGAATGAGGCAAATAAAAGCTAGATGGTCCAAAATGATCAATACACTAGAAAACGTTATTTCTGAATGTGAAAGCATAAATAATAGAAGAAGTGATGTGTATCTAGGAGAATTGCGAATTTTTCAAGCTCTAGATAGCCTAAGCATCATACAAAATTATGAATTGATCACAAAAGATACACTAATTGTTGAATTGGAAAAGCTAAAAGAGTTAATGGAAAAACGGTTTGATGATATAATTGTTTCTACGACAGAAGAAATTAGAAAATGATTTTTTGTTTTTTTTAGAATTAAGGAAAAGAAGTCTATTATAGCTGCTCAATTACAAAAAGAGGCCATGGAGATTAAAAAACAGATATTCAATCAACATGTTAAGGTAGAGATTACAATCAGTCCACTGAAATATTTCATTAAATTTAAGTTGAAACATTGGTTCAACATGTCATGGATTGAGAAGACAACTCATAGTGAAAAAATTAGCGTATATGCTTTCACATATTATAAGTGTCCTTAAATCTTCACATATTCGTTTTTTGTTTACTAGTATTTAGTCATTGGGATTTGCTAATTTTACTAATGTCACATAGTCTAATTGCTCAATGCATTGCCTTGTTTTCCTTTGCAGTTGCCTTTTTCCATATTACGGTTGATAGGAGCCCAATCCTAATTCCCATTGAGAAGAAGAAAAATATTTTTTTGGAATGTAGGAGCAAGTAATTAAAGAGAGTTGCTAAAATAACATATTGAATACTAATGAACTGAGCTATTGAGCGTTTTCGTTATTGATATAAGCGATTCCTGCTGAGAATCAAATTCAAGGTCAATATGAAGTATTAAATGTCCAGCTTATCCAATTTGAAAGAGGACCAGGTGTCAAAGAACGAGGAGTAGCCACTATGGCATGGAAACGGAGTTAGAGTCCTAGTTAATTTAGAACTTTTTAAAAATTCCAGTCAGCACTTTATTGTATTTAATAGTCAATTAATTAGCTGATAGGTGTCATTAGAGATAAGGATCGAGTTATTAAATTCCCCTCATGCTGGAGGAGGAAACTCGAATTAGTTAGAATAAGGATTCTATATATAGCTGAAACAACAATGTAATGAGGGTTGGAAATTTTGTAACAGAAGTACTGTTTTAGCTTATGTAAAGACCATTTTCAGTATATATGTTTTTCTTCTCAGGATTCATGAAGGATTTCCATGTTCAGAATGTGTGATTTGTTTTTTCCTTAATGTCTTTTTACAGTTGCATGGATGCATAATCACTCAGAATTCACTGATTGTGCTCTGACTTCCTGTA